>JAHXQV010000090.1:0-15545 GCA_020615375.1 Aspergillus sp. ADI1
GAGAGAAAGCCGTTATTCTCGATGAGTTTCTCGGTACACCACTTGCCGTCGGACGAGTCGTAGTCCAGCTCCCA
The DNA here is from genome assembly GCA_020615375.1 of Aspergillus sp. ADI1. Taxonomy (NCBI): domain Eukaryota; kingdom Fungi; phylum Ascomycota; class Eurotiomycetes; order Eurotiales; family Aspergillaceae; genus Aspergillus; species Aspergillus sp. ADI1. The sequence continues at coordinate 75 of JAHXQV010000090.1, forward strand.
GATCTTGAACCACCCGGGGCCCGCGGCGTTGTTGTCGACGTCGGCGTGCAGCACGCGCTTCATGTAGACTGCGCAAGGGCCCTTGTGGGATTCGTCGATTGAGCCGGGCGAGCTGCCATCGGCGTATTCGCGGAATTCAAAGGTCAGGGTGCCGCCTTGCGCGGCGGGGCATATGCGTGCTGAGGCTGTTTCGCCGTCGTAGCCTGTACACAGCTATTAGTATATCATTCTGCAGTGAGGGGGATGTCTAGGGAGAGGGAGGCCTACCGCAAGCCATCGCATCATTCGCGAGCGGCTCAATGGGAAAAGTAGCATGTTCAGGATCACGGTTCATGCGGATGCAGACGCCGTCGCCCTGGTTCTCGCCGTCGACATATAGAGTCGTCATAATGGTGTGGCCAGCCACGAGGGGAATCAATCCCAGTGCGTTGAGGAGACGCATGTTGAAGATCAAATCAAGATAAGTCAAAAGAAGTGTTGAGAAAAGAAAGAAAGAATGTCAAATTTAAAAGAAGGAATGACTGAAAAGAAGAAGAAAGAACAGGATAAGGCGATGATCAACAAAGTCAAATCGACCAGATCGGATGGAGGGGACGAATGCTTTATACGCGCCGAAGATAAGGTGCACCCTGGAAGTGGAGAATGAACATGGTTCCATCAGCCCTGATTCAGGACCAGGCGCGGTGTGTCCTGACAACCATGACGTTTCAGAACGCATCCCTCACCAACTGAACGGTTACACCTGGTTGCAAAAACGGTGCAAAAGTCTATACTCTCTTCTTCTTTGAGAAAGAAGCTGCTAGTCCAGAATAGGTTAGTAGCTTGATTCTCAGCTTGAAGTGATTGGTGAAAACGAGAAGCGCTGACTATTCAGAGACTAGCGGGCCCGCTTTAAAGAGCACGAAAGAGTAGCACTTTTGCGCCATTTCTGCAACCAACTGTACAATCCAGCGCATCGATCTGGTCGAGCGAGCGCTGGGCCCGTCTCACATTAATCAAGGTGTCACTCCGGAGTCCTGTATAAAATGACAAAGGGCGGATGCAATTCTCCGACGGGCGGCTGTGCAGCCAAGCGTCTGTTTTTTTTTGCAATGCACTTGTTCTAATAAATCTTCCCGTATGCAGTGTGACATGGACTGACAGGGACTTACTCGTGGTTATCTCCCAAGACCGACACTGAAAAGTAGGTGAGCGACAAGTCCACTGCAGCGTTTGCGGTTTAATGAGTGCAGTCCCAGTGCCGGCGTCAAGCGGTGCGTCGGCGCCATTGAAGTGTGCTGCCTCCCGAGTGGAGCGCAGCCACCTGAGTTTCAGGGTTGGATTGACAATCATTGTGATTGACTGGGGGGCAGTTATACTGGAAGCCAAAACCAGTGCCACCTCTCTCGACTATTCTCTTTCTTTAATTATGTGGAGGCTAGACTGAAAATAGCAACGCTGCAAAATTTGTGCCAATTAAATAGAGTTGCCAAGCCTTTAGTTCAGCGCTTTGCCGTCTCTGTCACAAATTAGAGTTTCCGAAAACACAAATAAAGAATATTTGGGGGTGACACTAGTTTTGACTTCCTCTGTACAGAGCCGGGGCAGGGAAAGGAGCAATTTACGCCACCAGGATTCCTCTGATTCTGACAGGCAGGTTACTGTGTGCTGTTATCGAGCGGTGATTGGGGCAGAGGGTATCGTGAGCTTGGAGATCAGTCCTAGGGGCGGATTGCCGTAGTAAACTTGTGCGTCGATGCTTCATCTCTCCTTCACTTTTTCTGTCCTCATATGTAAGTACCAAACTACTTTATCCTCCCTCTTAGCATTTCTTCAAAATTCTGACCTGTTACAAAGAAGCTCCTTCCTTTTATTACCCACTGGCTTGCTGGCGAGCCGTGTGCCATCGAATTTGGCGATCCCCCCCCCTCATTCAACCGAGCGATCCTGCCGAATCTTGGGGTACAGCAGGTTTGGCGGTGGGTGGTGGGCTACCATCTGCCAGTAGTCCTTGTGCCGCTCTTGTATGTTAATGACGATGATCTGTGCAGCCAGAAGGCCCACTGGCCTAGAATATAGAATTTTGTGAGTCCAGGAACTTCACGGGTGGGCCAGTCAGTGAACATCTGTCCCACGTCGAGGAAGTATTTTGATATGCAGTAGATGTACTATGAGCCGTGAGTGAGCCGTACCCTAAAAAGTAACAAGATAGCGTACAGTACCAGACCAAGTCTCCAGCACAGCTCAAGTGATACAGGACCTAAGCCAGTTCGCAAGAGCAATTCTCGCCGTCAAATAAGGCATAGAATGCTTTCCACGTCCAGTAAAGCTTTTTTTATTGTGTTCCTAAATTTGAACCGGACAAGAAAACCACCTAGAATTGAGGGCAGTATGAACAGGCTTCTTCGAGCCGGAGCGTTAAGTCGGTCCTTTCTTTCAAAGACAATTTCAGTTTAGCCAATGGAAACATTAAAGCTAATCTAGTAGAGGCTTAGCGTCCACTGTTGCAGCCCGGACACAAGGAAGAAAAAGGGTTAAATTGATTTCTGTAGCCTCCCACTGTGCTCCAACTAATGCGGCCTTCTGCCAGAGATTGATTGTGTCCTGAACTAAAAGCCTAGCCAGAACTGTCTTGCGGCATGGTCAGCTGGAGGGCAATAGATTGTTTAATATCGGCAATCTCATCCTCCCCAAGCGGGTCTATCCCATCAAAAGTATACCGTCGGCGTTTCACACTGCTCCAAGCGGTAAAATCAAAACTATCACCCCCCATTTCCTTTTTGCCGATTGAAGGTATTGCACCTAAATGGGGCATATAGTCTCCCCGGACTGTAGAGGCCCATTTCCAGGGATCTTTTGCCGCGCACGGGAGGTGGATTTGTGTCTCAATATTTTCCAAAAGTGTGGCGACCTTCGAGGGACCATGCAGCGTGATTTGATGTTTCGTCGCGTAAGCCCAAACAAACGCGTCGAGCTGGTAGATATCTGACCCCTCTTCGAGAAAACCTCTCTCTCGGAACTCTTCCGCTAGTAGGACATAGAGGATCATTATAAAACCGAGGTTTTTAACACCTGAGTTGGGGCCAAGGTGGTTTTTGAATTCCAGACTGGCGAGCATAGCTAGAAACATGCGACCAAGCAGACTGCAAGTTCGTATAACTGTATCTACGTCAAGCCTATTTTATATGCGTTAATAGTAGTTGAATGAAGCATTCGAGGGCTCACCTACATTGTGAATGGCATGGCTGCACCACTTCTCCAGTATAGCGGAATTGTCTCACAGACGGCCCATTGCTCTTGCCAATCATCCTGGGCCTCGGTGAAATCGAGGATAAGGTTCTGCAAGACCTCAAGGACGCCATACCCCGCAAAATCATTATAAACATTCATATCGAAGTAGCCTGGATCACGAAGACTGGTATTGTTAAGCTCAAGGATGAGTTTCTGGTTGCCAGCCGAGGTAATTATAAAGCACTCCGTGGTGAGGTTTGCGGCTGATTTGCCACAGATGCATTTTCGCTCGTTCGCATCAGCCTGGAACTCTTCAAGACAGACGCACTTGTAAACGCTGTAATTACGGTGTTGCTGGTATAACTCCTTGATATAAGCAGATATGGCCTTGCTTGAGCAACTGTGTCTGAAAGGGGTAGGACTTCCATTGGTTTCGGCCAACGGAGGCAGCCACTGTGCTCGACGATTTCTGGTGGACCGGGGCATAATGCTTGCCTGCAAATTGACTATAAACAGGGAATATGGGCTGTATTTATCGTACGTGCTGGGGTATGACCTCAACTTTCGATTCATGGCCCATGTTTTATGGCACTGCTCAGTCATCCGCGTGCCGTATTTAGTCTACGCCGTCAACCTACGGCTATTGACGCTTGAAAACTCTGTTTATGTGCTATATTATCGCTAGGGCTATATTACTGCAACAATGGTGCGCTCGCTTGCAGGGTTCCCTGGAGAAATTCTTCGAGAAATTCTGATATACTCACTTGAATGGAATCTGGCCCGCGCGTCTAAAATTATCGAAGAGAAAGTGACTGGAGAAATCATCTATCAAATATTTATTTTTCAAGCATTTTGGACCCACCCTAGCAGATGGATCAAGAATGTGCCTGTGAAAAACTTGCCATACTGGTACCGACTACTTTCAGCCAAAGAACAGCAGCGACTTCAAATCAGCATCACCTATACTACGTGGTTCAATATAAGCCGCCTGCATTCGATGATTCCTGTTTTCTATAATGCTACATACAATGCCGCCATAGGACACGAAGTATATGTTCCTTCCCCATACAGGCCATCCACCAAACCTGCTATGAATTACTGGGCAGGAAACACGCATTATGAGGCTTTGAATCTCCATAAGATACCTAAGATTCTAGTCTGTCACTTACCTGAGGACGTTCTCTGCAAGCCTTGGAATGAGACTAAACTGGAGTTGCTTATAATTCTCTACCGGAATCTTTATCAGCTGCCTGTTCAGAGATCCATTCGGCCATTACTACCCCGCAAAGCTTACTTACTGGCTATTCAGGATGCCCTGGAAGCAGGACACTATTACCCGTTGTTTTATCTCCTTTTGATACTCAAAGCTACCGATAGATCTACTCATTTTGCCGACCCGGAGCCTGTTCTACCAGCATCTCTGTACCGAACCGCGCTGGCTCAAAGCAAACATGATGGAAAATTTCTTTATCTCTTAATACAAGTCAGTCCGCACTCATTGCCCCACGATCGGTACATTTACAAGTGGGCAGTCAGACGAGTGCCTCACAATGCGACAGCAAGGAGAGTTCTGGAGACATTGGAATCAAATCGTAAACATTATCTTTTGCTCGCTGTGAAACGTAGTTTGAGAATAATATTCAGAGGAACGAAAAGCTGGAAAGATGCTTTTAAGCTCAGAAAGCTTGTTCAACACTGTATCTCTTGACCAAGCATGACCGACTAGCTTCAAGAATTGACGCAGGGTTTAAATGAACGATAAAATACATACAGTAGGCAGGCCCATTCGTCAGTCGAGAAAGGTCACAGGGCTCGAGTCTCCTCTTTGTCTGGCCCCTCCTTTGTGTTCCATGAACCCCGCATATACATGGATAGGGCTATGCAAGTGCCTGTGAACACAATAAACTGTATATCCATGAAAGTTTGTCCCCAGTACCGATTCCGAGTGGAATACCAAAATGCTATTCCGCTGAGTAGTTCCAAGACAGAGAGATCAAGCAAGGCTAGAGGGACCCACGCAAATACTAGGTCTTGTTCACTAGCCGCTTTGCTTTCTTCGAAGCGAAATAGTACCATGAGAGCGGTTACTTCAGAAAAAGTCGCAGTTGCAATGGAGCTGCAGAGCAGGCCGCGAAAAATATGAATATCGAAGGGTGCCATTGCGCCGTGGTCGAGAAAGAGACCGATTAATGCTGAAAGGCTAATAGATCCAGCAAACAGAGCGAACCATTTACTGAAGTGCACCAGTCGCCTAAAAATGACTAAAGCATGCACATCAAGCGGCTGTGTCCACCAGGAGCGGGCCATTGTAGCGGTAGTGTCTTGGAGTCGAAAGTATCCCTCAGCTACAGTATTTTGGCTTGGGTTTATATATGCCGATATTTTCGGTATAACCCTGGTGGGTGGTGGCTTTCCTTTTTGTAGAACTTAGCACGGACGAAATACATACCTCTATATAAACCATCTTTTAGTGATGGGATTTGGGTTCTTAATTTTGCCCTTAGTCAAGTTTCCCCAAATGAAGGCGAGTCGTTTTAAGTCTATTGAATCCCTATAACTCACTAACTGACAAGCAAGATAGAGTTATAATCAATCCTCTCCAAGAGAACATGGCGATGGTAACTATATCTTACTAACAACATTGTCGTAGCTAATCAATTTGCGTAACAGCCGTTGAATTGAGCCAGCTAGCTACATTTGATACTATCAAGGACATTCAGACAGGCCTTGTCGAGCTCCGGAAAATAAGAGACCAACTAGTCCGAACACATAAAGATTTGCTTACAGCTACCGGATGGGGGGATCGTGTCCAGGCTGAAGACACTATTGATCGACTCAACAAAGAATACCGGCAGCATTTTGCCACCGTGGAAGATCTCGTGAAGCGAGAACCAAGTGGAGGTGTCCAGATCCAGCTGGAGCTTCAAAGAAAATATCTCCACGGGGAGAGAAGAGAATATCTGAAAGCTGTTAGGGAGGCTTCACAGAACGAATCCAGACAACAGCAGGGTCATTTACACGAGCGTGGAGTGGCTTCTAACGAAGATACTGCTGGACCACGACTCCAGGTATGAATGCCACGTACTGAGGTGCCTGTCCTAACGGTTTCAGACTTTAGAACGAGCAGGGGCAACCCAAGCTAGGAAACATGCGCTGACACGTTCGCGAAATCTCCGCGCAATAGAATCGGACTTTGAAGAACTTTATGATTTGACTAAGGATATACAGAGAGAGGTGGACCAACAACAGCCGTCTCTAGTTCAGACCGTAGATCGCGTGGAACAGACTAAGAACGCAATAAAAGACGCCAATAAAAATTTAGATAGTGCCATCAAGAGCTCACGAGGATGGAGAAAGTGGAAGTGGTATGTCCTCATAATAGTCAGTAAGTCATCCTATCTTGCGGTTCTATCCAACTTCAGCTAACACTATCAGTCATACTGGGCTCTACCATCGTTGCGATTGCGGTCACTCAAACGCGCCGTACTTCACCTAGTACTGACACCAGATGACTTCATAATTCAAGGCATTAAAAACGGATAAGTAGCGTACACAATCTTGCTAGAGAAATATATGACTACCGCTTCTTTTGATCGGAACCAACTGGCATTTCATGTAGTGTTTGAATTGGGCAAGTCGAATGAGTGTCGCTTTTCGCGACTGCGCATCGTGTACGCCGCCGTGAGCAGATACCCAATGCTGGGTGAAGATACGGGTCCTCCATGTGTCGGGAATGATAGGATAACGATCGGCGACCACCACAGCGTGTACATCGCAGTATGATCCAGGGTTCGTTGGGCATTAGCTCATGTTCTTGTCTGTATTTGACATATTGACCCGTAATAATTTGTTCGCTGGGTATCGCATTGCTTCCGTAAGGAGTTTCAATGAGTTCAGGAACCTCCTTGGTTCTGCGTTGATTCGGTCCGCCTTTAAAGTGTTGCAGTGCTGAGACCCAAGAACTATAACAGAACCAAGCTGAAGCGCTCTGTGGCCAATGCATGTTCAGCCTCGTAGAAGATTAGGTAGTGGCTAAACTCTCTAGGGCTGGGTGAATTTCGGGTTGTCTTCTAGCTTATATGCAAACATAATGGAGTCGAGTATAAAGCTAGCTGACGATGCGAATGGTGCCAGCAAGGCTACAGGTGAATGACAGCCATCGTCAGGGGTACTTAGTGGTACTGCGTGGCAGATCGGACAAGAGTAATAGAACATTCTTAATTACGGTACAAATATTCATTAACCAACCAGACAGATTTTATGGGCTCATGACGCTCGAAGCTGTTAATAAGAATATCAAGAGTCAGAAGATGTGAAGAAGCCTTCGGCGAGGGCGTACGCTGCAAACTGGCGGAGGCAGGGGAGTATCATTAGGACCCAAATTTTAGTAGTCTTGATATTCCTGTCTCGGAAGCGGTCTCCCTAATTGGCTTAGACTTGGGAAGATCCGCTACTGTAGCTTATGCGGGCATGAAGAATTCGAAATTAGATAAGTAACATTTCATTTTCGCAATTCAGTGCAGTTATGCTTGAAAGTAGCATTCCAGACAGTGTTATGTATTCCTCGTTTTAGATTGCCAATTACGGCTGCCTCTGCCAGCCTGGAAAGGTCTCATGTCTTGGCATCACATGCTGGTCATTTAGCATCCGATTAATTGGAGAGATTACCTGATGACCAGCTCCAGGCGGAGGCATTATGGCGGACAAACCTCCCTCATAATTTGACACAAACCCGAGTCTTGAGGAAAGCCGGGGTCCCTGTGGACTAGACTCGAAACCTGCGGCGCTAGTTTGTGGTTGTTGAGTTGATGCGTGATGATTGCCCGTAGTACATAGCTTCACAGCCTCCTTGTGAGGCTTTATGGGCTTCTTCTGTCGACTATAACCCTCGCATATTAAATTATCTTGCCTACAGTTATTACCTAAATAGGGCAATTAGCACGGGTCCCAACTTAGAAGTATGATCTTTACACATACACGAGGGCCGTTTCCTGTCGCATTTCGTGTTTGTGCGACTGCATGTAATACAATCAATCCTGGATTTTCTCTCTGGGGAAGCGTTCTGTTTTGTAGCACTAGGATTCAGTTTGTGAGTGGTTCTCCTGAGCAATAGATTTGTTGGCAGCAACCTTGCATTATGTTCTGGCTGGCTGTCATGTGGACCAGGATTATTTCTGTCACGACTAATCGAAGAACTGAGTTGAGTCGGCTGGTTCTCGTTTCTCGTCGGTCCGCTGCTCATCACCGTCCCCATGGCCACAAGTTCACCAAGGTGGTCGGAAGCCCTTGATGTCGGGTTTTCGATCAGTGCAGTCTCCAAGCGAGAGGGTTGGACCGGCTGCTTCACAGGCGGCTCGATAATAGTTTTACCTCTCGCTTCCTCTGGCAAGGATAAGGGCCTGCAAGCACTCAAAAACGGAATTGTAGGTTCAGGAGTTGTCTCACAGAATTGTGATAATGAACTAATTTCAGTAGGCGTTTCAGCAGCAGGTACTGCAGTTGAAGCGGGAGTAACATCATTTTGACATCGTTTCCGTTTCTGTGCTCGATAACTTGCTGTCACTATGGCACCCACAGTTCGAGGTTTAGCAAAATCTTCCTTAAAACGAGCCTCAAACTCAGACTTGTTCGTTCGTAAGTGTTTGTTGTTCTTGAACCATTGAGGTAAACGATCTAGTTCCTCGTCGCTCCATGCAAGTCCGGAAGATGCTACGTACTGTCAATTTATATGAAATGCTTTTGGTAAATCTGACTCACGCTGCCTTTTGGTTGTTCTTTCCCGCGCTGATAATACCATAGACTCAGTTTTATCATGAGGGCTTTGGGGGCGGGAGGCGAAGTGTGCTAGAGCCATCAATCGTTCGCTTAATCTTTCTTGACACCTATTGTTTGTGTTCATAACTGGTCGGAACCGAAGAATCCATTTCATTAGCACACTAAAAGTTAGCGTCCTGAGTGTCTTAAAGGGCAAAACTAACTTTGTGAAGCAAGTTTATTCAAGGTTGAGAGCGACTCCTCGACCATTCGCATAACCTTTTCCTCGGCTCGTATATCACTCGAATATGAGAGTGGGTTAACAAGCTGGTAAGGAATTTTGGATCCAATAAGCTCGCTGTCTGATTCGGACAACTTAATTCGTCCCTTGCGTCCATTAAGTTGCAAATAGTAGTAGCCGTCTTCCCGAAGCGTCTGCTGGTACGTACGCTCGAGTACGATATCGAGCCAGCAGATACTGTTGTCAAGCTCACCATCATCGTCTTCTACGATTTGGATTTTGCCGAATAAGGAGTCAATCACGGCGGCCTTCGTGTCACTGGCCAAAGGGAAGCCGAAATGGCGTGCGAGACTATTGTTACCTTGTACAGTAGCAGCAAATGTCTCCAATTGTTCAAACGCTGATTGCAGAGCTTGAAGGGTTGGGGCAAACTGTGTGCGAACTCCTTCATCCCAGCTTTGCATGGGCTCATGACCTTGTCGACTGGACTCCATTTCATGAGAAAAGATATGCAAGATAAATCTAAAGCTGTAAGTCAGTATTGCTGGAGTGGGCTTCTTCAAATACCCAGAGGGATTGTTTGTCCCCTCCACCCGCGTCGTAACGGAGTGGAGTCACCCACAGCGCCCCCACCCCTCCCCCACCTGAAAACATCCAACATAACCCCAATAGGTACAGTATCAGTGTTACCCGCCGCAACCCCCGGGAATGAATGGCACCACCTTATTGCGAAGAGCGGTTGCGTATCGAAGCCGCGCACCAGGTGAGGCGCTCAACAGTACCATAGCCCGCATCGCCATCGTCATGCGATTGCCATTGGAGCTGAGCATGATTCCTCAGCGACTTAGACAAGCCCACTCTTTATACAGTAATTATTCATGTTCTTGTCGTGGCTTTTATGGTCATGGTCTCTTTTACAGGATGATCTATTTTCAGCAAGTATTACGGCGGGAAACGGTTGTGGGGGACACGCTTTACCAATGGCCCTCACAAAACTCAAACATAGCGGACGTTTACAGTACGCACATTCAACCTTATGGACCTCCATCAAGATTATTCACCTCCAGAAGCGCTTAATACGCCATATATTTCTGAAATTGCCTCGGTTTGTGGCTGGCTTTCTGCTTCCAAGTTCTTGAGCGCCCTTCTCACGGAGGATTGTGACTGAATCCCAGGCGCAGCTTTGAATGGCATGAACCAGTGGCGTCCAACCATTCGCATCTGGTTGGTTGATATCTGCACCGTGATCAATAAGCTCCTTGATTACCGTTGTCCAATTTGCCCTAGCTGCAATTGATAGTAAGGATATATAATTATGCGTCGGGTGACTGCTATTGACGCTGAAACCATCCTTCAGGTAGCGTTGAATGAATAGCAAGGCTCTATGCTCCCCGTCTGCATGGTCCGCTAATTGTATAATGGTGTCCATCTATGAGTCTCTGATTAGCTATGACCGCAGTATCCTCAACTTGTTTGAGGGGAAACAATGATGGCGACTCGAAAAGAGTAGAATCGCTTTTCCCGATTAAGGGTGTCATACCTGTACGATAATAATAGAGCGAATAGAAAGTCTATAGAGTCTGGTCTTCACTGTTTGACGTCTCCATGTGAATAAAATCCTCTACTGTATCGCCAACGACTGTAAATAGAAGAATTATTGCGTACTATTCTTGCGTATGCTGCGCAGGATTTTCCACCACATCCGACGGAGTTAGAACCACGCCTGTGAAGTCCCCTGTGGGGCTGTGTCTCTGTTGGTTCGCGGCACGGTCTAGCTTCGAGATCCTACATGGTCGCAGTCTGTTAGGGTGTACTGTAGGAGATACTGTATCTATTTTCAGCAAGAACAGCGGCTGAAGGGTTAGTATAATCTGGCATGGAAGTGTTGCCTGTGGAAGGCCAAAAAGAAAGAAGGGAAAAAAAGTGGGCAATAGCTCCGACCCTGATGTGCAACGTGACAGTGAGTCCCCAATCTTTTAACGGTCCGACAAATAAACCTGGAAACTACTCCATGTCGACATCGTCACCTTTGTACAGTATGCATCGGGGTGTATCTCCGCAAAATAAATATAGTTCCTTATTGAGTAATTTTAGACCGTTTTAGACCTAGGTAGTTTATAAGTAACTACAGTCTAACCTTGTTTTCCATCATAATTGATTAATTGTCCGCTGGCTACACTTTGGACGACCGAAATTAAAAGTACCATGCTCGTGAGCGGTGATGGGGGGAAACGGTTGCGCGGGGAGACACGGTAGCTAGGCCGATTTTACGAGACATAAACGACCGTTGGGCTTCGAATACCGAGGACAAGAGAAACATAGTCTGGCTGTCCTTTATGTACTATAGGGCCGCTGTAGCTTTCGTTTGAGTATGCATCGTGCAAAGAAAAATGTCCCAAAGAAGATGCAAACACCTCCAGTCACAATGCCCACGGGAATCAATATGTTCCTCATGGTATGCGAGTTCTGGAAAGAACCCTGTGGAGATTCGTTGACTGTGGTTGAATCTGTACCTGGACGACTGGAACTACTCGTACTCTGTGTGGCCGCTGTAATAGTGGTAGATTCCGGTGACGCTCCACTTGATGTGTGATTCCTTGTGCGCGTCGCGCCGGCTGAGGAGATATCATTACCCGGTTGGACAGCCATTTCTGGAGACTCGTGAGCAGTGAGCGTGCCTTCGGTTTCAAACCTTCCCGGGTCTGACTCTTCACTGGTGATGTGAGCCTTGAATTCAAACATGGCTGTAGCTAATAAAGCTCCCCTTTCGGGGCCTTTAGCTATTGAAGGTTTCGGTTCCGTGGAAGGAGTGACGCTTTCTATCATCCGGGTTGCAGATTTCAATGATTGTGGTGTTATGGCGCCCGCAACATCGGTCAGATCTTCAGCAATATAGTCGGCGAATAATGGTGTCTCAGGTCTATGTGCTACTTTGACATTCGGAAGCAGTGAGCTTGTGGTGGTTGTTTGTCCCGACGGATAAAGCGACAGCCTATTCGTCCATATTACAGGCCGCGAAGAGCTGAGATATACGAGCACCGCGGTAGTTGAGTGAGTCTCTGTACGGGAGTTGGTCCATGTTGGTGGATGCGAGGGCACCACGGTAGTTGAGTGAGTCTCTGTACGGGAGTTGGTCCATGTTGGTGGATGCGAGGGCACCACGGTAGTTGAGTGAGTCTCTGTACGGGAGTTGGTCCATGTTGGTGGATGCGAGGGCACCACGGTAGTTGAGTGAGTCTCTGTACGGGAGTTGGTCCATGTTGGTGGATGCGAGGGCACCACGGTAGTTGAGTGAGTCTCTGTACGGGAGTTGGTCCATGTTGGTGGATGCGAGGGCACCACGGTAGTTGAGTGAGTCTCTGTACGGGAGTTGGTCCATGTTGGTGGATGCGAGGGCACCACGGTAGTTGAGTGAGTCTCTGTACGGGAGTTGGTCCATGTTGGTGGATGCGAGGGCGCTCCTGGTTGGTTAGCATTTGCAAAGTGGGAGCTATTTTCTGGGACGCCCCGGGCAACCCCCAAAGAGAGGAAGAGTATAAATAGGCCAAGCATAACTATGCAAAGTTATCCAATGATTATTATATCCATCGCAACGCTTGTAAATTATATACATGTCCGTGGCTGTTGAAGAGTATTTAACTCCTCAACCATGCGCCTACCATGAAAGAACGTGTTAGCCTGGTTATAACCCTCGGACCTCAAGCTTAAAACTGTCTTCATAATCTTTGTGGAATGGATCCATGCCTGCACCGCAGATGGCGTGGCATAATGGAAGATGATACCCTCATACGCGCAAAGGACAGCCTTGGCCCACTTACGCTTTTGTTATACCTCTGACCCCTCAGTCGTCCAATAGGTCAGCCGCTAAATGCAGGACTGGATCACTCAGTGTGCCCTTGCGCCTGCTGCGGGATTTACTGGCGCAGGATTGAGATGTGATCGGATCTGCATCCAGCAAAACCGAAATATTCGATTGTTGGTAGATAGAGATCCCCCGCCATAAAATCGTACAGTATGTAGCAGAGAAGTATTCGCCTCGTGTTAGTTACCTCATTTAAGACACGTATGCTGCAAAACGAACTCTCTTGATTTCAAAAAAGGCTCCTCAAACCTCACATTTTTCCCTGGGTGCTCTATTCAATTCACAGTAGGAAGAAGTAATACTGAGACAGCAATGCCATGCCATCCGGCTGTATAGTCCGGAGAGGTGTTCCCAAATAGGGTCATGAAAATATTCGCCTTCTTTCTTTGGTCTGGAGCAAGGCTAATATTTGGCCCAATCTCTAATGGAGAGGATGGGCTGGCAGTTTTCTACTCTTTGGTGTTGCCTCGATAGTAATAGGCCCAGCTTCATGCTCCTGGTTGCTCGTCCATTCCACAACCTCCACTGATGGCTGCATTGATATCATCCTAGAGAACATTGTACCTATCTGAGTCGCGATTGCTAATTGGGTTTTTAGTTGCTCGAGTTCGACGTGAAGTCTCTGGTTCTCTTCATACAACTGGCGGGCTCGCTGTTCCCGTCTCTCGCGGTAGGCTCGTTGACTGACGCCCTATGTTAACGAGTGTAATGAGCAGTCCAAAGCAGGTGGTTTTGCGTACGCTGTCCGATTTTGAGCCTTACGCTTTTCCCTTTTTTCTTTATCACAAGGGGAAGTCGGACCAAGCTTGTTTTTGGAAGTTGAATCACTGACATCAGTGTTTGCGGAAGTTGGTAAGCAGAATACACATGGTGCTAAAGCACTTTCTTGCGTAAATTCCACAGGTGGAGGATAATATTGTATCTGATGGTGCCATGTGTGGAAAACCGACTGCTCCATTGCAATCGGCACACTAGATAAGTTTGCTATAGGCAAAGGGGTATCGGGCCCCACAGAAACAGTAATATAATCGTATCCGCACAGTATATCCGGGAACACAAAGTGACTTTTAAATAAAAGAGTAAGAGGTGGTGACGCCAGTTAGGCACCGTAAACGATGACAAGCGATGCAAATAGCCTTGTCCTAGGTGAGAAAGAGCATCGTAATTTATATGCTTAGCTCTTGACAGTCTGGCAACCAGTAAATGTGCCCGGAAACAAGTTTCGAAATAAACCTGCCTGCCATTCTATCTTCGGATCTTTTGTAAGATTCATGAGTCATAATTAGAAGCGCACCGGGTAGACCGATTGGACAAATTGAGCAAGATTTAGCCGTTTATAGTTTACCTCAACTTCGGGATTCAACTCAAAGGGAAGAGGAAGAAATTTAGTGAGCCACGCTCAGTTCGCCGCCCACTGTAATTATCTTGGTTTTACTTTAGACCTTAACAAATGCGCCATTATATTTCGTCATGCTGATCTAGTGATAGTTATGCTAGGATAGGAACTCAAAGACTTGGTGGACATCTCTCCTGGGCCAAAACTTTGGCAACTCAGCCCCGATGACATTTTCTTTGGTGTGATGAACGCCGATGGCCCGAGACTTGTCGTCTCCATCGAGCGAACCTTGCTTTCATCGCAAACGAGAGTACCATCCCAGTTACTTACGAACTCATCTCCTACGAGTAAGCCTCATCTCCCGACGGCGCCAGGGTAGATGGACTTACCAAGGTTGTAAAAACGTGGAGCTGACTGGGCAGTTTTGCAACTCACCACGCATTTCCCGTTACCGCATGTACCATTGAATTGACAGGTCTGCCAGCTTTATAGTATGGTTGTCAGCTTAGTAGTTACGGCTCGGTAAAAGTCATACATACCTCCCATTATTCCTCAGGCATGAATGTAGATCCAAATTTTGCTTGGGACCGAGCGTCCTTGCACACCTGGCATGGATATGGGCACCATTGTCTATGTCGAGCTCCTGGCAGGTCAGCGAAAAGTTCTGGGCGGTCGCTAATGCCGTGAAGAAAAAGAAAAGAGTAAGAGACATGTTGTCTTTCAGCCTCCCTTCTTCTAAAACTTTCTGGGATATATACGCGGCTACCCACATGGATAAACTCCCACCCCGACACCCGTGGCACAGAGCAACTTCATTGGCTGCAAGTAAGGTCATGAGCCCTCAACAGACCAATCCAATTTGAATGCAATGTAGCCTACGCTTAATGAAGCCTACGCTTTAATGTAGCCTGGCTGCACAAGCGTAGGCTACATTGGTGCTGGCTGCATAAAGCGTAGCGTAGGCTACATTGCGCTGGCTGCGCAAGCGTAGGCTTCATTAAGCGACCCAATGTAGCCTACGCTTAATGTAGCCTACGCTTATGCAGCCACCCAATGTAGCCTACGCTT
>JAHXQV010000091.1:0-13938 GCA_020615375.1 Aspergillus sp. ADI1
AGACGTATGATGTCAATGACACGGTCTTACAACACGACCCAAAGACCGACGCGGACGTGGGCCATTTCTTCAAACGGTTGCTGGACACTGATTACCACCCGACATGTTGAATCAAAGTTGCGCCTGCGCCCTGTAGTGGGCGCTTCCACATAGATTCGAGAAAGTCCAAGCTAATCTTTCTTATTGAGCCAGGGGTGGCTAAAATCATCTGTGGACGACTATGTTAGACCAGCGCTGCAAATACACAAAAGGCTGCCTTGTTAGTGAGACGTTAGAACGTCCCGTGCAGTCAGGAAGGATCACAAACCGGCAAGTCCTGGTGAATGCAGTGCTGCGTCGAGCCACCGCTGTCCAATGGCAAAAACACCTCAGGTTCTCTGTTGGGTTGACTGGCCTTGGCTACGATTGAGAGCCTCGTTGAAGCGCCTAGGCCGTGACCGATCGCACAGACCTTGGAATGCGGCCTTGCAATGGGACGTAGCTACAGAAAAAGGTCCATGAGGCTGTCAACAGCTGATACCAATCATTTACGAAGATCGAGCATGAAAGTGAAGGTTTGACAAGAAAGTCCAGGAACACCCCCCGATTGGAACCACATACGCGGCTGACCAAACTGAAAACTCGGACGTATGCTGATGGTGGTACAATGCATATTTGCTTTTCCTTTGCCTGCGCAATAACATTCTTGATACTGATGAGTTAATGCGGTCCTACAATGATAGGCCCTGGAGCCATTCCGTGAACTATCTCTGCCTCTGATCCTTGCGACGAGAAAATCGCGAAACGAACTGTTTTGCTCCAGGTGCAGATGATATGTAAGATGGAGAACCAACAACAGCAAGACTTTACCTACTGGAGGCTATTATCGGGCTTTTACCTCTCACAAAGTAAAAAGCAGTATTAGGTGCTTCTTTAAAAGAGGATTCTTGTTTGGTCATTTTCTCGCCTCTCCCTTCAAACACTCACGTCCACGTGAAATCCACTTTTCATCAAACGGAAACCATCCATCCAAGCAACCAGTCCTCCTAGAGATATTTGTATCGCTTTAATGACCACAAGGGCTGGTCCTTCTACGATCGATCTTGTGTTACCACTTTGTCATGATGGCTTACCGCGGAAATTGGCGATCCAGGGGCAATGCGGGCAGCCGAGGAGGTTCCAAGGGCCTCAGGAAGTGCAATCAGCAAGAGGCACCCTGTCTGTACTTTCAGCGTGGCAAGTGCCGCTATGGAGAGAGATGCAGATTTTCACATGAATCGACTGGGGCAGTGGACTTCAAGTCACATCGAATCGCATATCAACCCACTGCCGATTATCTGAATGCTCCAAATCCTTACTTGGACTTGAAAAGACTTCTTAGAAATGGTATCCAAGGATCTGGATATTTTCAAACGGAGCATGACGAGATCTTTCAGTTCTGGAATGGGCTCTTGAAATTCTTTAAAGCGACAACAGCGGGAATCATCAATTCCTCGTCAAAGACCTCGTGGATGACAATCTTCATAGACTGGACTTTATCCTGGCAACAGCGGATGCAGATAATCCAGAGGGAATTAGACGTATTCCGGCTTACCACGATCCGCCCCTCAAAGGTCATTACCCATACTTCTCTCCTGAATTGTCTCCTTTAGGAAGAGAGCTTTATAATCTAGTGACCGGGTGCTAGAAGGAAGACAATCGGTATCTGTTTCTACTCGACTGTGTCTCGCCCATGAGACACGCTCACCTGGCAGGGCAAGCAACAGCCAGCATTCGGATACTCCGTTCCGGTCAAGCAGGGATCACCCTGACCGCCTGTTGATGGTCGCAATCTGGGAGGGAGCCGACTCGGCTGGGAGAAGCAAGTGAAAGGAACTCACTCCATGACCAATCGCTGAGTCCTGGTGTCCAGGTGCCAACGTGGAATGTTGAAATTATTAGGAAGTCCAGAAGAATATTTACCAAAAGCTTGATGGAGCTAATCACAAGCGGGACATTCGGCTTATCTAGCGCTCGCGTGGCATTCGAGACAGCAACTTCGATTGCAGATCTGAGGCTTACTCAAACCATATATGAAGTATCTGTTAACGCAAGTAGCAAATACGTTCTAGGAACGAACAAATAATGAGAGATTTGGACAACCAACTTTTCAACAATGAAAGGCTTCGTTCTATGGCCTTCATGCCTTCGAAATCCTCGAGTGCATCCTTTTCCGATGCTTTTGTAGGTTGTCCTTGCGTGTAAATGAGCGACTGCATATCTCACAAAAAAATCTTTTTTCCCACGTCCAGTGATGCCTGGCCCACTCCGTATGACAACTCTCAACATGACGAAGCATATCCTTCTGCTCAGCACAAGCGTGGTCACAGCAAGGACATCTGACAGGTTTTATATGCATGCGTTCATGTCTCCTAGATCTACTTAGGCTTTGGCTCACATAGAAGGTAGCATGAAACTCACTGGAGACTTTTCGTACTAGGAAAACCTTTCCTACGCTCGCATCCGTCCTGTTGACAATGATACAGTCCATCTGGAGAGGGGTTGGTGTTGCTGATCGGAGGCATTTCAACCTCTTCAAACTTACACTCAGGCTTCCCCTCCATCTGCGCAAGTGGAACAAGTCTACCGGATCCGGCTCCCAGAGGATGGAGTGAGCTGAGCGTTGGCATGTCATTCCGAATTTTGGTCCATTCCCCTGAATCCTCCACGACCGAATCCAACCCAGCGCTCTACAGAGGCTGTTGCTGGCTGGAAGGGTCATTGTGAGGCTCAAGTGCTGTCGCATTTCCAGCCACAAGCTCTTGAGATGGGAAAAAATGGTGTTGAGGATGATATATCATACGAGTGGAGGAGAATTCGAGGGTTCCAGTGGTCAAGTGACTCGAGGAGTGCGACGTTTCAGCATAAGGAATCAAGGTATAATCCAGGTTATAGGAAAGATTTGGGTCGACACCTAAAGATGTCCAATCCCCGCTTTCGCTTTCGCCGAAAAAACGAGGCTCCATCGTTGATCTGCTCAGGAGAATTGAAATGCGTTTAGAAAATATACTAGTATTTATATGAAAGAGATAAAGTCTTTGTAGGTCCGTGCAGATTGGCCGCGAGCACGCAAGGTCGCAGTAACGGTTGGATGCTACCTAACGCAAAATATATGCACTATTCACCGCTGGCTGCTGAAGTGAGGGTCTCGATAAGCGCTCGACCCAATGTTGCCATTGGTAAAGATCGCAGCATACCTCGAGTCTGCTGATTTAATCTTATCCCTTGCGATAGACGGCGGGGACAAGACGAAAACGGAACCTGCTCCCAGCAGTCCTGGAATCCCAACAACAGCAGTGCTCTTTGATGTTCTACTTCTGAAGCCCGCAAGCATGCCTAATTCTGCATTCTGCCTCGTATGCCATCTTATCTTGAATGTCAAAGCTCACAGAACTGTCTTTTGTACAATGAAGAACAAACGAGGGCCGCTATGGATTATCTACGAGACTTAGCCAATGCAGGATAATGCAAGGGCCTCTCAAAGCTCTAATCAAAGCACATATCTTCACTTCCTAATATGCACTCATATTTTCATCATTATTTTCAGCAAGTGATCAAGGGAATGGTGCGTCGGTATCATGAGTGTGTTCGGCAATTTGTGTATTCAAATTTACAGTGAAGCATATATCACTTTGCCTGGTGTTTCACTGGATTCTAAAATCTCCATAGACAAAGACACTCCACCCGTATCTGAGTCTGAGCCCGAGTCGCCGTCGGGAATGACGTTTTCCTCCAGGAGAGATTGCCCTTGGGCTATGAGCTTGATGGACTCAGCTTCCTGATGCAGTAACCAGTGATCAATGTTTTCAGGTAAATCTGTCCTTGAATCATCTTCTGAAGAAGAAGTAAAACTAGATCGACGACTCTGAGTAATTTCTGTCCTGGAATCCGCGTGCCAACAAGCTGGTGACGAGCGTCCTATGACCTGCACTATTATTTCTCGACGGAGGTCCTCCGTCATCTTGTTCAAGATAGCGAGCTGCTGTTTGGCCATGGGGCCTTTTTGAGCGTAATTTTCAACAAACGGTGGTCCCCAATTCTGCCAAACCTTGCGATGCGATTTTGGCACCACCATTCGAGCTGGGTGATACTTAAAGTACATCTCACAACAAACACAAGCAGCCTTACTGCAGCCAATATAGCGATCCTTTGCCGCGAATGATATCTGTGACCGATAGAAGTGCTCGAGAGCCAGCACCTCCGCATGGATCTGGGGCTCACAATTCTTGTACTGGACTATGAATTTCCTAAAGATTCCGTGGGTTTGGTCTAGGTAGAGAAGGCCTTTCTCGAGTTCAGGTCTCTCTTCTGCTTCCTTCTTGAGCATGCGGTTGATAATGCCATATAAAGTTGTATGCGAATCAACCTTCGGCGAGGGGATTGATGGCGTAGGTTTGATGTCCTGAACCTCATAATCCTCCAAGAGGTAGCTCAATTGCCTGACATCATGCTATTATTCGCGCAAAGCAGAAGGCACGCAAACTCCAGACCTGATACCCCTGTTGTATGCGGAAGGTTAATGTGACTACGATCGCCCGTGTATCAAGTGCGTCAAGCACGCTCATACCGAGCTCTGTTGGTACGAACGGTCCCGAAGGAGACGAGCTATCGCTGTCAGTCCACACTCCGTATAAGGATGGCTCTACCGGAAAGATGCCGGTCGAGGAAGCAAAAAGTGAGGGCGCGGGCGCGTCTGGCAGCTCTCTACCTTCGCAGGAGCTGCGAATGAGCATGCATGCAAGTTTGGCGGCAAATGATCGACGAGTGTCCGTTGCACGCGGGTATCTTGATAAACGTTTGCACTCGACTGAAGGACTTAGAGCATATAATCATCAGAATACGGATCGTTCTGGGCCCAGTAGATGCGGCGGGCCTCAGCTTAATGCCTAAGACAGTCAAGACGCCGAAGCCTGCTGTATACACTCAACCTAAAGGTGATTCTTTGGGGTGGGAGGGAGTTCATGCACAGAGTAGGATGGGCGAGTGATTTGTCTGTCTCGGGCCGCAGTCCACTTTGTCCCACACTATGGGTAATAAAACTAGCACTAATTGCTTCCAGGCTCTCCTGGAAAGTGATACCTTGCGCAAAATGCTGCTTGGTAATGAAGTACTCGACATATCTATTTGTCAATCTATGGTCGCCTGACATGTTTGCTTATGATATCAGTCCAGTCTGCTACACCCTTCCAACCGACCAGCAATGCAAAGAGCTTGTTCCAATATCAGAAGGAACGTTATCAATACGATTCCGTCGGCCGAAGTCAGAAGTATAATTTTCAAGGCTATTTTTGGCTACAGTAGAGGCGTTTTTAGGCCGGTCTTAAAATACGTTTGGCTGTGCCTAACGCTTTTCAAACCTATTTTCGACATCCTTGTTGTGTGCTTGAGCTCCCTCCTGATCTCGTGTACTGGCTAACTTGCCACTCTCAGTATTAGGCCCCTCTCGGTAATTCTTGAGGCTATAGTATTTTTGATGTTCCTTGCCGCCTCTAACTGATGGAGATGACTCGACTGGGGCAGGTTCAGATAATGAATCAGGATGTTCTATTCAAGATTAGTTTCCTTTGATGCACTCTGCGTTGGGAAGCCTGGAAACTGACCTTCATGTGTTGAGTCCTTTATTCCACTAATTTTACCTTCATTTGAATTACTGTTTGCTTTTTCAGAGCTATATTTTTTCTCATCTTCGGAACTACCGTAACGGCGAATGTATCTGGCAATAGAAGCAGCCCTAGGCTTTGAGAAAGGTAAATAGGCCTGGCAGTATTTCACTGTTGGATAAAGTTGGCGTATATTATGCATTTCTAATAGCATTTTGCCTGGAAGGTACAAGATAAAAGGGAGTGAATAGAAAACTCAAATTCACAAACCATTCTCCCACAGAATCGGGATCTCTTATAAGACCCATCTGTGGCAAATGTTTTGCCAATATATGGAGCTAGACGCGACCTAATTAATACTATAGTATATGCTTTCTGTACGTAATTCTTGAAAATCGAAATAGGTCAGGACTCTCCTATATCCATCCCTTATCGAGCATCCCACCCACAAGCCCTCTGACAGAGGCCAAGTTATAGATAGATCGATTATTGGCTAGGTACGTGGTATCGCCAATAAGTCTTGATAAGGTCGAGATAACACACTAAAATCCCGTCTCCTCCGCCGCCTCCTATTACCCCTCCATTACGCCATCGCCTACAAGATGTGGCTGAATGCGTCATGATGACGGTGATTCCTACACTCGCCAAGTGCGACACTCGTGCTTAGTTTCCACCTTCGATCTGAACCCAATCCGATATACAATTTCTTTGAAACGCTCAATTCTCTTAGGGAATCCTATTATATTTACTATTCAACTGTGACGGTCATCGTCATGACTTTTGTGAGTCCTACCAACTCCAACCTGACGCTACCGGATCTACTAGTCCTCGAAACGCTTTTAGGGGACGCTGAATCTACAACTGAGGGGATATCCCTCAACAAAGGACTTGAAAATTGTAGGCCGAGGGCCTCTCTCAGTATGGCTACATACAGGGACACCTGCAACAAAATACTGTACTAACTTACTTTCTTTCTAAAGCGGCTTTCTCAAGTGGTGAACCTCAGAGTGCAATCGAGGCCACTATAAAGAGGCTGAAGGCTCTAAATGACCCAAACGACTCCGATTTCGATCCTACGGTGGTCCTTGGCTGGGATCGCGGAGATTTTGAGCTACATCCATTTATGGATAGGTGGATTCTTCAGCCATATACAAAACTTGCAAGAGAGATTGTCCGCGTCGAAACAGACGTCGTGATGATCACTCATGTTCTGCTTTATTATACTACCTCTTTTCCCAGCGCTATTCTCCTGTTTCAACACTTCCACTGGATTCATGGTCTAATGCACTGGGCCATGCAGGCCTACTTTGTTGGAACATACACGCTTATGATGCATCAGCACATACATATGGGAGGACTCTTAAAGAGGGAATTTCTCTGGTTTGATACTATTTTCCCGTATATCATGGATCCTTTAATGGGACATACGTGGAACTCTTATTATTACCACCATGTTAAGCACCACCACGTCGAAGGAAACGGACCAGATGATCTTTCGTCCACCATTCGTTATCAACGCGATGAGCTTTTTGACTTTTTATGCTATATTAGCCGATTTCTTTTCCTGACTTGGCTGGAATTACCACTTTACTTTGCACGCAAAGGAAAACTTAGTTTCGCAATCAAGACAGCCGCCTGGGAGTTTGGTTATTATTTTTTCCTATATCTATTTTGGAGATATGTATGCTGGAAGGCAACTATTTTTGTTTTTATACTACCTCTGCTACAGCTGCGGCTGGGACTCATGGTTGGGAACTGGGGCCAGCATGCGTTTGTTGATGAGGCCAACCCGAAATCAGATTATCGTTCAAGTGTTACAGTGATCGATGTGGCAGTAAGATACAAAGTCTTCGTCTGTCCCTTGAATTAATATACTAACTTAGGCCTACGCAGAGCAACCGATTTTGTTATAACGACGGATATCACACTTCTCATCATCTCAACCCTCTGAGACACTGGCGTGAGCATCCCGTCTCATTTCTTCAACAAAAAGACCACTATGCCGCCGAAGATGCGCTAGTTTTCCAGAATATTGACTATATAATGATTACGAGGCGTTTATTGCAGAAAGATTATAAGTACCTCGCGGAATGCTTGGTCCCAATTGGAAATCAGGTAGGAATGACAGTTGATGAGCTGGCAATTATGCTGCGAAAGAAAACGCGAAGATTTAGTGCTATGGATATTAGATCTAAGTTCTAGTTACTCCGTACAGTAGCATGAAATCGAAATCCTGGCAATTTATTTCCGTTCTCATTTCTTAGATTTCGCTAGCATTTCCCTTCTATCTTGTTCTCCTCTTTAGATTAGCTAGATAGTCCTTATTTTGAGATGTTCTGTATTAAGCTCATATCTGCAGAGTCGAAAAAGGATCATAAGAGGTTATGGTGGAAGAAATTGCATGCATAGTACCACACTAGTTTATGATTTTCAGAATATTCCACCGTAAGGTTGCGCCTCGGCCGGGGGCATGAACGCCTCCCTCTCGCTACAAGGGGCATCACAGCCCCGCTTGGGTACGCGGTCACTCGCATGCGGTATCCGAGCCAACGGAGCCCGCGAGAACAACGCCCGGCTGATCTCCGTCTGGCAGGATGGGCAAGCGAGGTTTGCAGAAACCAGAGAGACGATCCAGAAACATTTCGCCTTGGGCTCATGACCGACAGACCTAGGGGATGTGATAAGGGCCGCCTACGGCAGGCTAGCTGAGATCCGGGGTTAGCAGTGTGAGTGTTGCGATGCGGTCAAGCGCGACAGCGAAGGACTTGCAAGATCTCAAGGTATGTTGATGGCAAGGCTCACAAGTTGTTACTGTATTCCTATTCTCCCATGGATGTACATGATGCGGCTTGACTACTACTCTCCCTTCTCAAAAGTCGCTTCACAGGTTCTTGCAGCCTCGCTTGCATTATGTTCCACCTTTGATTTGTCACACTTCATCCTAGCCAGCCCCCTGCTCAATGCTTCTTCGAAACTGACCAACTTGCCTGCCGGTATCTCTGCCACAAACCCATTCACGTTGAATAGCCACGAAGTTGGCCGTACATTCGCCTCTAGATAGAAACCTATGGCAAGTTTCCGTACCGCATCAAGGCGTTTAATAGCCATTAAAGTTCGAAATAAGTCAACAACACACTGTAGAACCTGTCAGTTATAGGCGCCTGCCGCTAGTAGATCAGATTGCGTACATCATAGTCTTTGTCATCCACTGGCTCTAGTTCACCTTCAAAGAGGAACAGTCCAAGGCCTGCCTCCTCACCGGGTCGCATAAACTAACACAAATATTGAGCGCTTGATTCTTGCAGTACGCAGCCTTTCATGTTCTTACCGTTAAACGAAAATCAAGGCCTGCAGCCATCATATGAGAATCGGGAGAGTTAACGGAAAACTTGAGGTGTGATTCGAGACTTGTTGATCTGGCTCTAGCAAGTCAATTAGGTCCTAATCGACTTAAATATGGCATTGGAATGGTCTGCGGCGGTCATAACCATTGGCCTAGATTTGGCCGGCCTAGGCCTGCAGCATCGAAAACGTGTCGCAGCAGGGAAAACTGGCCAACCGGATGTCGATCTGTTCCCGGTATCCGAAGGCCGATCGAGGCCCCACGTCCCCGTGCCCAGGCAGTTGCGAGACCGTTTGGGGACGGCAGACCCGCTGCTCAAACGCATAAATTTGGATATCCAGAACGAAACACATAAATCTACCAGTCGTAAATCTTTGCTATCAAGGCAGCCCTGCAAAATATACAGCGATAATTCTCCAATCTCTCTTCCAGTTGTTAATCATGAAACGAGGTGTCGATTTACTCATACCAGTAAGGGCGGCATTCATCCAGATTAGATCAGCAATATACTAATTACTCTTGAACCAGATACTTAATGTCGATGATTACTCTCGACGAGATACCCGGGACGAGAATACTTCGAAACGAGATGCTGAGGTTAGTATTACACTTCTAATGTAGAATTTGTCTGACTCATGCACTACCTACCAGTTGGCCAAGGAGCTCTTGCAGAAATTGAAAGCGTTTCAAAAAGTCGGCGTTGCGCAAAGACTAGCTATCGCTGCTTTTGTCACTGGAGCACCCCGCGATACCTCCTGGATGAAAGAGGGTACAAAAGAGGGCTTTTTAGTTCGGGAACCTGATGATAGATGTTACAAAATCTGCAGGATGATGGCAAGCCAGGGATTTATCAAGGCCATGGATTTTGACAAGGCGGACAATGTACAGGCAGAGTCTGAATCAGTCTAACAACGAGCAAAGTTGAACCTTTCCCAACCATGGCCGCACCATCGCATTGGCATAGTATACGAAAACCATTCTTACTCGCCCTTACTGGCAGCTTTGTCCTGCTGCAGCTTCTCTTCCTCGGCAACCTTGCCTATCTGTACGGGACACAGTTTCAGTCGACCGGACGAGCGCATAATTTTAAAATCCTCCTCGTCGACTATGATGGCGGCGTCGTCGGCCAGTCCTTGAGCGCCGCATATCAAGCTGCCAAAAGTGATGAATTTCCGACGATCGATAAGCGAGCGACTACCGAATACCCCACTGCTGATGACCTCGGCCACGACGACGCTTCGGCCGCTCTTCGCACGGCTGCGATGGTTCTCGACGGGAGGCACGTCCGGCCGCGAGCCCGAGCGCACACACACGGCCATATCCAGACGTGAGCGGGACGGCCGGCGTTGGAGAATGTACATGATACCCACCTGGAACTCAGCTCACTGCGCTTCGAAGAGAGCAAGATCCACATTACGCGGACTTTTGGGTGGCCTCGCGGCCGGTGGTGGGGACTGGGACTGGGACTGGGTAGACGAGCAGCAGTGCGGAGAGTGTGTAGCAAAAAATTGATTTTCTCTCCATTTTCATGTTATGGTATCACCGAACAGACGCTGCAAACTGGATGATCGAGGCTGGGGATTGGATGCACCTCCTGCAAGCTACGAAGCAATGCCATACACACCATATAATCCGACAACGCCTCCGCCCCGTCCTCTGGCCGCCCGCTCGTGAGCCGCGCCGAGCATACCTTGGCCGCTAAGACGAGGGCAGGTATGCAGCTGGCATAGATGAACCGGCTGATCTTCTCCGAATGTAGTGCACGTAGCAGGGATATTATCACCATCGTAGCATCTATAGTAGTCTGCTTACAGAGGCCCTGCGTTCCGCCGGTTCCGTTCAGGTCATCTCGCGACCCGCCGAGCGTGCACTGGGCTAGTAGATACTCGATTTTAAGAGTCGTCTGGTGAAGCAGGGTCAGTGCCGAGAGCTCTTCTTCCATGTCACCGACGTCCCTCCGGAGGGAGAGGATCCAGTTGTCCAGTGCTATTGTTGCTGGTGAGTGGGCGTGCGGGCTTGCTTCTTGCTTTGGGACAAGGACGGTGCACGGATCGCCGGCGAGATTTACCGTCCATGCAGAGCGATACAGACGGTGTACAGAGCGTTGGAGTCCGAGATAGAACCGAGCGCGATGAACAAAGAGCTCTGCTAGTCCATTCTGGGATGCTGACGAGACAGAACTGGGTGAGTCGGGGCTCCTTAGCCCCTCGAGAAAGTCACCTGTCGAAGCTATCGGCGCAGTTTCAGCGTGTATCTGGTACGGATGATGATGTAGCAGGGCGAGTTGCATGTCGCGCACGTAGACGCAGGCCCAGACTCTGCGCCGTAGTGCAGCATCGGACGACAGGGGGTTCGGGGGTCTGTTGAGGCCGTGCTCCTCAGCCAGCGAGGCAGCAAGGCCAAGCCAATGACAGGGGCTCTCGGGTCCGCCCTGCCATAGAGATATCAACAACAGCGACTGTATTTGCGTAAGGGAGTCTGTCTCGACGCCTGTTTTGTAGACGAGCTAAACACTCCAGTGAGTCCAGGCTATACGTGGAAGGAAGAATGTTACCTTGGCTTTCTTTAGCATACTTTCCTGGGCATCGCGGCGTGATCTGTACCCCATTTCACGAATGATGTTTACTGTCACATATGGACAGCTGGCCAACAGCGTGGCCCATAGTAAGAGGGGGCTCTGGAGGGAAGCATCGACAGATTTCTGGTGGAGCGCGTAAAGATGGGCGACATCAATGCACGGCATACTCGGATATACATAACACACAAAGGCGCGGAAGAATTCCTCACACGTGTCTGCGGGCGGGAACTCAAGGATTCCCTGTTGTGCGAGGAACTCGTTCAGCTCCAGCCCCTCGGAGGCTCCCGCTGTCGCCGTGCCAGTTTGTGGTGATGGCGCTGTCTGCTCGGGCTCGACGAGGACATCGTCCGTCGCGCCGCCCAGGATCGACTGTGCCATCAAGTGCATGTGATCGATTGGTCCGGTGCTGTCAACTCCGGGCACAGGCCTCATGTGAGGGTCTGTTCGCCAGAACTGATCGCTCGCATGCCTAGGCTGCATTAGGCAAGACGCTTGAGTAAAAATGGAACCGCCCGGGGACTCACTGGCTGAGATCCATGTTGAGTGTTGCAACAAGTGTTGCAACATCCACAGATTCGGTGTTGTTTGGAGGAGGTGAATCAGGTGCTCCTGCCGCGCGACCATGGGCGCAGGGCTTTTTCCTCGGGAGTATCGGTCCGGCGAGATCCGCCTACAGTTGTCGGAGCATACGGACGTCCCCTTCCGCGTGGTTGCAGGTGACCTGAGGTCAACTTTTTTCTCGTGCGGGACAAATCTGTTGGGTTAGCACACAGGTGGAGGCACATAACAGAACTAAGATTGAGGAAAAGATCCAGTGGAACAACCCGTGCTTGGAGAAAGCAAGGGCGGTCTACTTCGGCTGGCTCAAACGCAGCCTGGGAGATAAGTGAGCCTCCACCATGGTAGTGGAGTTGATCGTGAAGAAGACGCAGACCATGCAATTCGGTGCGCAAATCTCTGCCTGCGAGTACTACGACCGCGCCTGCAACACCAAACAATACGAACCCATAAGGAAACTGCACTCCGATGGGGCAACTTCACAGAGAAACCAACCTAACCCAAGGAGACAGCGCAAACCAGATGGGAAACAGGACAAGTACAGGATGCGTGGTTTAACTATCGTTAGTCTGCAAAGCGCTCTTTAACGAGAAGATGAAGATAATAGTCAGCATCACGTAGCATAGCTGTGCTCACATCTGTGTGAAATGCTATCTGCATATAGAATCTGGACATGAGACTCCGCGATGACGAAAACCAGCCCTTGTCGTCTACCTAGTTCTGTAGCTTGTAATAGTTATCTACTTACAAATCAATCTGCCTATACTGTCATACTGTACTTAGCGCATAGGCGTTGCTTTCTAGATAGTTCTTAAGCTAGCAGACCTTCCTTCTCTCGTTTATGAATTCACACACGCGTTCCCTGCTCACATCTGCGCCGAAAAACCATTGGGCTGAACCTCCGTCAAACCCCCATCTTCGAGCTTGAACGGCTTAGGTACATTCGTCTCGACCCACTCCTTCTCAGCCTTGCTATTGGGCATTGGCGGCACCAAGCCATTGACCTTCCACAAGTCGCGTCTTGTCTCCTCGATACTGTACTCCCAGTCCCAGCCCTTGTCTGCAATCGAGGGCTTCAAAGCCTCGTCAAGGTCTTTGAGAAAGTCATCGCGAGCTGAAATTGAAACGCTGGTGTATGTTAGTCACTTTCGCAGCGTTCAACGTAATCTTGGTGATGACAATGGTAGCAGTAATACTTACAACGTACGAGCGATGTGCGAAATTGCGATTCGAATGTGGGGTACCTCAGGCTTAGGCTGAGGGTCGTACTTCGTGTCGTGAGGAGATGGGCGACAAACCCCGCCGCAGAAGTATGAGGTCGCTTGAACGGGAATGAAGAGGATGTCGACATAGTGCCTTGGGATAATTCGGTAGATCTCTGTGATCCTGTCGACCAACTCTTGCTTCTCCGCTTGATCGGTGAAGGTGCTTGGGGGGTGGTAGATGATCCACAAAGGCATGTTGGCAATGAGTTGATTGATTTATGGATCTGGGGTTTTGAATAGCACAAAAGATTAGGATCGTGGTGGGTGAACGAGATGCTGTTGTACTTTGGAGCAAAAGTGGTTGATTTTATATCTTGGGTTGCTGTTGCTCGGCTGATGCCTAGCTAGACATGGGGTATTGTGGGGTTGGCTCTGTCTGAGGCTGCTAGTCCTTGGCCCTCGGCTGATGCTCAATACTAATCATGCTACGTTTGTCTCTACTAGTGTTCGCTCATCTTGCTAACGGCGACAGGGATATCCATGCATTTGAGCTCATGATTCGTGTAGCAAACAAGGTCGAGAGCGGGATATCGAAGCGGGATATCGAAGCGGGATATCGAAGCGGGATATCGAAGC
>JAHXQV010000092.1:0-12454 GCA_020615375.1 Aspergillus sp. ADI1
TGGATATATATTATTATCTACCGCCGGCTCCTCGCCAGTGTTGCGCTCGGGCTCGGGCGCGGGGAGGACGGGTATTAGTGACAGGGGTTGAGGACTATCAGAGAGGGTTACTATAAAGTAGTGGATTACCTGCTTCCAGTTAAATAAAGTCTGTAGATAAGCCTTGTGCCATGGCATAGCCCTGTCTTGGGTAATCCTCTAGTTATGCTGCTTGTTATAGTACTATCGGGTTTAGTACTGGCTAGCCGACCGGTAGGCGCAGCCGTGGTGGTGGCAGAGAAAGCCACGCACGGTTGATAGCCCAAGGATTTCGCTGCTTCCATCCAGTGGATGGACCACGTCGCTTAAGCTACGCGCCACCAGCGTGATCTACTTATATACAGAAACAATTACTTTTCTATCTTTAATATTATGGAGTTGGTGTTATTCCCAAAGATAGCGGCCTAGTTGCGCGTAGACATAGCAGGACCCGTGGGTTATATAGAGCATAACATGAGCAGCTGCAAGGACACGAAGGTAAGTAGGGATGGCAAGAGACTACTATTACAGCATAAGCATGGTATTATTACTACTACCAGGAGGATATGGGAGCTCTATCTCTAACATTTTTTTAGATTTTCGCCTTGGTGGGTGATGTAATGAAATAGCAGTAGTAATTAGGGGGTGAGGAGAGGAGATAGGGATCCTAATCTAATTATAATCCTAAGGGGGTGAGGAGATAGTGATCCTAATCTAACTATTATCCCAAGCCCGCGATGGCGATGGTGAGGAAAGAGGAGAGAAAGAGAGGGGAAAGGAAGGGATAATAGAGATAAGAGGGGAAGGGAAGGGAAGAGGAAAGGGATTATTTTAACAAACGCCGGAGGTTAACGAACGCCGGAGCTCCACCGGAACCTAAAAGGGGTTTAGTTCCCGACTGCGACACCCGCTGATTGGTTGAATGCTTTGACGCACGCCGTACGTCGAGGCAACCTATGATTAGGTGGCGATCCTGATGGTGATCCTATGGGCGGATCCCCTGGATGGATATCCACCAGCTGGTCATCCGCGCTGGTCAATGGCCATGTAACGGGGCTGCTGCCGCTGCCTGGCTGCCGATGGCCCGTCCACATGCGGATGATCTCCTTCACATGGGGATCTAACCATAACGCCTTCTGCACCACCATGAAGCGCGCCACCTTGAGCACGCAGGATAATATGGGCGGGTAACTACTGGGATCACGCCAGCGCGCCTCGCCCCACCCTTGTATGGCCATGGCGCACACCAGCGCGCTCTCGTACTCATGCGTGTAGTGGCGCTGGTTCATTAGCTTGATGCAAAACTCCAAGCACGCCTGCTCTATAGGGGTCATCTACCACGCCTCCACCTCTATATCTATAGCCTTAACCCTATCCTCATCATCCATCTCCTTGTCTGTCTCCTCGTCCGTCTCCTTGTCCGTCTCCATCGTGGTTGGGCTACTACCTGGGCTGGGACTGGCACTCCACACGTCCTCAATGATCTGGCCTGCCCCAGTAAATGTATGTACAACCCTAACCCCTGGCCTGGCTCGGGCTCGCGTATGGGCTTCAGCTTCGGCATTAGGCCTCTCTAGGGCCGGCATGGCTGGCATGGCTAGCTGCCATAATGCCTGCCACTTCTGGCGCTGCCGCGGGGTCATCCCATACGCGGGCAACCTCCCAAGCCACTTGCCATGGCCACCACCACTACTATCACTATCATGGCCATCCTGGCTATCCTAGCTTGGGCTCATGTTCGCCTGGGCGGCCTGCGTGCGCGTGATGAATGCTAACACCTGCTACCATGGCTACACGTGCTTCTGGATACTCACCTCGTCCATATACGCCTGCAGCGGCCTGTATGGCGTCTGGCCCGCCTCCGTACGGGCCGCCTCCACGTGGATGCCCGCACCGCACTGCTACACGGTCTGCTGGCTACGCCGCGCTAGCTGGTCCATGGCGTCCCAAATCACCCGCACGCCCTGCTCAGTGGGATCTGCCTTGGGATCCTTCTTCGCTGCCGCCTCCTCCTCTTCTACCTCTATTGGGGGGGCCTCTACCAGCTGGCGCAAATCCTGTGGGTGCACGCCGTCTAAATACCTTGCCCACCCTGTCATGCGCAGCCATGGGTTGGTATTAGCCGCCTCGTCTGCCTGGATGGTGGCCTGCTCCGCCTCGCGCGCGCGCGCCCGCTCCCATGCAATGACCATGGCATCCACGGCCTGCTGGGCCTGCTCTATGGGTGGTGGTGGGCTCTGGCGGCCATCCAGGTATTGAATGTGGATGTATGGGACCCGCGGCTGGATGGGAACGCCTGCTGCCAAGCCACCTGCCTAAATGACCGCGCAAGCTCAGCCTCGCTGCGTGCCTTCTCCCGCTGGCCCACGCGGCCACGGCGGGCCTGCCGTGACCACTGGTGGGTGGCTTGCTAATGCTTCCGCATGGAATTCATGCTCACGGCCACGTACTGGCACTGCGTGGGGTCGCGCTGGCACAAAACCCCATTGGTGTGACATGGTAAAATGGGCAGTGGGTGGTCTAATACGCGTGGGATCTAGATGGCCTGGCTATCCTGCTGCACGTCCTCCCACTGATGTACCATGTCAGCCACCTGGCTTGCTGCCTGGTAATTATACCCATGCTGCTGCTTTAAATGCTGCTGGACATCCGTGGGCCGTACGGCATGCTTATATAGGCGGTAAATAATAATCTGTATTTTTAGGTTATACTAATATATATATATTATACTTCTTCTAAAGACTATAGTTTCTTACTACTATCTATTAACCACGGGTTAACCTATATCCTATATATAAATTCATCCTAATCCTAATTCTAATCCTGGTCTATGTCTATAGTAATACACGGCCGCTTAGCTGGCCTAATATCCTGATTATCCTGGTCCTGCTGCCACGCCCGCTTACGCGGGCCTAGGTACGTCTTAAAGCCCAGGAACCCATGCTACTCGCGGCTGATCGCCTGGTACTGCCGCCGCCGCGCCTCTACATGGCCAGGCGCCTCCTATAGCCCCCGCGCGTACACGGTGCCCGCGATCCAGCTCCCGTGGCTGGCCTGCTCGTTGAACGCGGCGTCATCCGTGCTGCCGTAGTCCCGCTTGAAGCCGCCGCACTTCAGGTGCACGCGCGAGATTGTGATGGCCGTGTGGTAGTAGGACAGGATGTTCAGCTTCGTCTATAGGTGCGCCTGTGCCTCCTACTGTAGGACCTTCCGCAGGCGCTTACTCAGCCAGCTCCCCCCCCTGGTCCCCTCCGCCCCCGGCCACCGGCCAGAGGAAGGCCGAGGCGGGCCTGTGGTGGCCCCGGGCCAGCCGCTCCAGGGCCTCACGGAAGGGGAGGATTAGCCAGAGGTAGTAGACCACCAGCTCGCTCACGGCCTTGGGCAGGTAGTGGTGGATGATCTTAGTAGTGTTGCTAATAGAATAGCCCTTATGGTACGTGGTAACCGTGCTGACCAGCCTATGCTTGATAAAGATGTTCTGGTGGCGGCCCTACAGGGTGTTACAGTGGTATAGCCCCAGCAGCTTAGTGGCCCGCGTGGGCTGGCCGCTGGTGATATGCACTAGTAGGAGCAGGTGCTATAGGAACCCATCTACCTACTATAGGTAGTTCGCCACGGGGCCCTCCCACTAGAGCACCTTATCCGCCTACCTGATCCGGCGGACCTCTAGGAACTCCTCACGTAGCTAGTCCACTCTAAGCATGTGGTCCAGCAGCTAGTGGTCCCCTAGGGTAGGGAGGGCCTTCCACGTGCGTGGGTCCCATAGGAAGTTCCACCCCCGCGTGTTATTAGTTGGGTCGTCCTATAGCTCGTATAGGGCCAGGCACGGCACTACCTCCTTATAGGCCTCCTCCTTATATAGGAGGAAGAGCCCTACGAGCTACACCTAGGCCTATGAGACCTGCCCTATAATGAATTACTATAGCCTATATATGCTCAGGCGCAGGTCCTTGTAGCTCAGGGTCTACTTATTATTACTCTAGTAGATATAGCCTATGCTAGTGATACTATTCTAGATCTTCTTACTATACGTGCGTAGCTATATGATCCAGCTAAAGGGGGCGCGCACCCCATAGAGTAGGAAGCACTTATATATCTTATCTAGGGTGTCCGCAGCGTGGCTAGCCCGGCCTACCTCAGCCTCGTGGACCGCGCATAGGGCGACTAGCATCTATACTATCTTTACTAGCCTAGAGAGGTAGCTAGTGTAGCTATACAGGTCCCAGAGGGTCTAGCGCGTGGTGTCCACCCCTAGTACTACAAGGAAGCCCACTAGGGTGCTCTTAAATAGGTCCCCCTTCAGGGGGTGGTTAAGTAGTGTAATAGAGAGGTCTAGGGTGGCCTGGTCTAGCTAGGCCTAGAGCTCCGCCTCACAGGGGCTACTAGGAGGCTTAGAAGCAGGGCCTGTGTAGGGTATAGCCACTATGGCCAGGGCCTCCTGGGTGCGTGGTGGTGGATGTGGTGCAAGCCAGGCGAGTGTGCTGCGGGCCGGTGGCTGTGGTACTACCTGCCTAGTGGTCTGCTTCTTCTAGGGGACCGTCCGCGGTGCTGGCTGGACTAGCTCTGCTACTACTGCTACTATAGCCTTGGCCTCCTTGGCTGCCAGGGCTAGTAGCCCGCGGCCACACTTCTCTATCTAGTCCAGGGTGGCCAGCTGGGTGGTTGTGAGCCGCACTATATAACAGCTGCGGGGATAGATATGTATGAAGCGGAATCAGAGGGTCAAACGGTGAGTCTCCATTATCCTTGAACTAATCGCTGGTCTTCCAGCGGGAAGGCCCGCGGCGCACGAAGTTACCTTCGTGTGTCACGTGCGTAGCCTCGGCCGCGGTTGCGGCCTGGGGCTCATAACTGCGGCGTGGTGCGGGCACCACACCTGAGTAATTGCGGCGATGTCTATATACAGCGTCTAACACTATCTTCCCCCTTATAGAGATCGCGCCCTCGCGATCGTAGTCTCTCCGACAGTGCGCTTGCTCTTCATCGCAGTTGGTTGGAACTGCGGTCAGTTGTCGACGGGGTCCTGTTCCCGGTGACAAGGGTGTAGATGTTAGGGATAGCTTCATGTCTTGGCATTTCTACGCTGCGGCCCTCGTGGTGCTGTGCTTTTGGCAGTGTTTCCAGTTTCTGCGTTGTAGGTTCCGCAGTTGCCGCTTCTGCGCTGCCGTAGGGGTTCGTGATGGAGGGGTAATTGAGGTGCAGAGTTGTTATGGTTTTGTTTTGAGCGCATTTCTAAAAGGCGATGGTTTGGGTGTTGTTAAAATATTGTGACCGCGCCCGTAGTTCTTCCTTTCTCTTCTCCTTAGACTCTTTAATTTGAAAGTTTTGAACCGTACGTTTCTTGATTCACTGTCTATTTCTCGTGTTTCCTGTTCGTTTATTCGTCTTCTGCGTATCCTGTTGCCCTAGTTTTGTTCTCTGCGGCCGTCTTTTCCGCCATGTTGGTGATGTTGCATGTTGTTGGCGTTCCTTGCCGGTTGTATCCCTCTTAGTGCGGGTTTCATGGTGTTTCGCCGCGTATACTTGTTTCGACTATTCGCCGTGCTGTGTTTCTGAGGTCCGTTCGTGCTGCTAAACTTTGTAATAGATGTCCGATTCCCCTTCAGCCCCCTCGACCCCCCGGCGCACTCGCGCCAGCGCCCCCCTCCTCACAGCTTGCCATCGCTGTAACTACAATGCCGAGCTCTGCTCTCTCTCGGCGGGCGGCGGGCCGGTCTGTGACCGGTGTATCTCGTTGTCCCGTGGGGCACCGGGATGTAATGCCGTGAGTAACACTTCCAGTACAGTTGCGCTTCTCGCAAGCTATTCCTGGTGCTGACCTTCGCAGCCGGTACCGGCCGCAGAGCCTGTGGCGATCAAGCTTCAGCGCGCACTCCGCGCCGGATCTTCCACTGCGGCCGAGATCCTGGAGTTACGCCGCTCGTATCGCGCGGCTTGTCGTCAACCTCACGCCCCCCGCCCCCCTCCCCGTGCCGTTCGGTTCGCCGGGCTTCGTGCCCTTCTTCTGCGTTTTGTGGTCGGCCTGCCTTCAGGCAGAGGTGTATTGGTACTACTACTCCCTTGAGCATTTCCAGGCTAACTGCGGTGTCTATTAGACGTGGTTGTGTTTTTGTGCGGCTTCGCCGCGGCGTTGGTGTTGGTGGGCGCTTTAGGCGCGTGGGGGGTGCTCCTGGTCCATGACTAGTGAGCGTGCTGCGACCGGGTCCTGCTGGACGCTCTCTTCGAGAGGGCGCCGCATGTGGTGAAAGCATGCGGTGGGTCAGGGATGTCATGTCCTGATGGACGCTGTTTGATTAGTACCGTGCGTGGTATTGCAGCGGTAGGTAGTCCTACAGCTTTCGACATAGCTCTGCGTTCGTTTCTTGTTTTTAGGCTCGTCGCGCGTTTCGTGTGTTGTTATTGTTTGTTTTCCGCTGTTGCGGGGCCTTCGGGCCAAGAATTGATCGTTTTCCCGAGCCAGATTGGTCACGTAGCGTAGATTGTAGTTCTTTATAGGCTTTTCTTTGTTCTTTAGTCATAAATGCGGCTTGATTACCCGCAAGTAGCTTCCTCCTTCTTCATCTTTTCCTCGTCTTCTTATTCCTGGCCATGCCTCCTGTTCCGACCAATGCGGAGTTGCGGTTCGCCTGTAACCGTTATCTTTGGGGTAGTCACACCCGTTCTTACTAATGTTCTCTGGTCACCGCAACTGCGGACAACAACATGGTCGCTTGCGCTCGATGCGCTTCTACCAAGCACCGATGTGATTGGGTAAGTATGGCTTCTTGCGGGAGTCTCCTGCTAAATGTTATTTAGCCAGAGGATTTCAATATTAGATTAGCGAACTTGGGCATCCTTCTTACCCGTACCCTCTATGACCCTACGCTTGCTGGATTGCAGCCTCTTGCCCGGGCGATATATCGCCAACATGCGGTAGATCCTAACTCGGGTATTCGCCCAGGGGCTCAAAATAATGCGCCAGTGCGGACACCTGTGGTGCCGCAGGTGGTGGTTACTCCTCAACTTGCGGTTCAGACACCTGTGTTGGCTGCGGCTCAGCCGCCTCAACCAGTTGCCGTTGCGGAGGTCTCATCTGGTTGTCATGCGGGTGTTATGATTTAGTGGGGGTGTGTTCTTCCTTTCTTGCGTATTTCTTCAATACTAATTGTAGTAGTTCGCGTCGTCGACGTTTTGTTAGCCGTTGGGCGGCTAAGGTGGTTGAATTAGTTACAGATGTTCTTCCGCTCCTAGTTTTTCTTGCGGGGCTTCTTGCCTTTCTTTTCTTTCTCAGCTTTATCTTTAAGGAATAATTCTAGCGCTTCTATGTCTTTGATATTCTCAAGCGGTTCCTCTATAATGTCTTTAGGGTCATCCCACCCGGCCCATTTAACCACGTAATGCGGGCCTTCCTTTCGTGGTACCTCATCCAGGATCTTTTCAATCACGTACTACGGCTCACCATTGACAAGGATCGGGCCTGGCTGTGGTGCTTTGCTTGGGTCTCCCTTGTATGGCTCTAGCATGGAGACGTGGAATGTATCATGCACTCGCCGCATGTGCGGTGGGAGTTCCAGCTTGTAGGATTGTTTCCCCCACGTATTAATAATAGTAAATGGGCCTAGGTAGGTTTCACTAAGCTTGTGGTTTGGTCTTACACTGGTCATGTGTTTGGCGCGTAGCATGACACTTTGTCTAACTTTAAATGTCATGTTACTGCGGCGCTTGTCGTACTAAACCTTCATTGCCTCTTGTGCCTTTTCTAGTCTTTCAGCTACGTCTCTGCGGACTTCTTCTATTCTTTTAGCCATAGCTGCGGCGTCCTCTAACGTGCCTTTCTTTGGAGGTTCGGGTTCAATCTGAAAGCTTGGCTTGAAGTTGAGTAATACTTCCGCAGGGGATAGTCCCGTGGACCGCTTCTTTACTTGGTTATTAACCAACTGCGCGATCAGGAGCTAATATGGCCAGTCATCCTGGTTCTAGTTAATATATGCACGGAGGAAGTATTCCAGCACTTGGTTCTGTCGTTCGGTCTGGCCATCGGTCTGTGGGTGGTATGCGGTCAATATCTTGCGCCGCACCCCCAGGAACCAGCAGAGGTTTGACTAGAACTCGCTAGTGAAGACGCTCCCGCGGTCACTAACAATGTTCTTTAGAGTTCCAATGACCGCATATACGTGCGTGATGAGCAGTATCGCAAGTTCTTCTACGGAAGTCGTCTTCTTGCATGCGATGTACCAGACGAACTTGGTGAACCAATCAACCACAACTAGGATCGCATCATAGACGTCTCCGTAGTGTTCTGTGGGAGGTAGACCCGTAATAAAGTCGATTGTGATCCATTCTGCGGGTGCCTGCGCCGCTGGTAGTGGCTCTAGTTGGCCATATGGTTGATGACGATGGACCGTAATGCTTTGGTAGGTGTGGCATCCTTCCACATATTCCTTGATGTGCGCATTCATATTATGCCAGTAGTACTTGCTCTTGATCAACTCTTGCGTTCGTTCCACGCGTTGGTGGCCTCCTGCGGGGTTGTCGTGGTTTAGCCTGAGGATTTCTGCGCGCAGTGCGGCTGATTCTGGTATGAATATGCGACCTTTAAAGCGTAGTAGCTGGTCTTCGAGTGTCCATTCTATTATGGGATGGACTGTAGTCGGTTCTTTGAGCCGCTGTAACCATTCCTGCGCCTTTGGGTCGCATTCCTGCGCTATTTAAAGTAATTCTATCACGCCCGCGCTCAGTTCACTGGTGTGGTGGCTATAATCTGGCTTGTCTGCGGCTACTTTTCACAGGATGGCGCAGATTTCCATATGAGACTCCGTCTTTCTAGGTGCTTCATTGTTCAGTTGCTCTTATAATTTGCGGAGAACTGTACTAGTGACTGCGTCTCCTTCCTCTCCTTCGAGGTAATCTGCGCGTCTGCTTGGCGCATCTGCGGGATTCTGTTTCCCAGGACAGTGTTCAATGCGGAAATCAAACTCAGCTAGCTTCTCAGCCTAGCGTGCTTGGCGTTTCGTGAGGCTTTTCGTGGTCATGAACCATTTTAGGTTCGCATGGTCTGATAATACAGTGATTAGCTGCGGGTTTCCTTCAAGAAAGTGCCGCCAAGTGCGGAAATATTCAATAATGGCAAGGAGTTCTGCGTTATGTGTCTCATAGTTTCACTCCGCCTTGTCAAGCTTGCGCGACTAGTATGCGATTAGGTGCTAATCCTCGTCATTAAACAGTTGGGATATGATTCCCGCAATTACGTATCCCGAGGCGTCGGTCTAAAGCCAGGTTGGGAGTACTGGGTCGAAGTGCCGCAGTAGCAGCTCCTGTACGAACGCCTACTGTAGCCTATAGAATGCTTGGAGGGTTTCTCCCTTAAGCGGGAACTTCGTGACCATGTCCTTTTTAGTCATGTCGCTTAATGGTGCCGTAATTACGCTATAGTTCTTAATAAAGCGCCTATAGAAGTTTGTGAACCCTAGGAATACCATGATCTCCTTTACACTGCGGGGAGCTGGCCATTCCATAATCGTTTTGATGCGCTCAGGTTCCATACGGATCCCTTCAGTAGAGATAATAAACCCGAGGAACTTAATTTCCTTCGTGTTAAATGCGCATTTGCTGACCTTGGCATATAGCTTATACATCCGTAGTCGCTCTAAGACCATCCGCACATGCTCCCTGTGGTCCTTCTCGTTTTACGAGAAGATGACAATATCATCAAGGTATGCCACGCAGATGACATCCTTAAGGTCCGCAAGTGCGCGGTTAACATAGCTCTGGAACATTGCTGGTGCATTAGCAAGTCCAAAAGGCATTACTTGGTACTCAAAGTGGCCGTAGTGCGTCTTGAACGCAGTCTTCCATTCATCACCGCTCTTGATACGGATACGGTGATACGCGTCCCGCAGATCTAGCTGTGTGTAGATCTTTGCGCCGCTCAAGCGGTTAATGGCTTGTTCCATATTCGTAATTGGGTACGCATTCTTAATTATAATGGCGTTCAGCCCGCGGTAGTCCACGCAGAGGCGGTAACCACCATCTTTCTTCGGCATGAATAGTACCAGTGCCCCCGCAGGGCTTTTAGAAGGCCTAATCCAGCCTTTCTCAAGTGCCTTTTGCACATATTCTTTGAGCACCTCCATCTCCTTAATAGAAAGGGAATACAGCGGTCGCTGCAGAGGCCTCTTGCCCGCTTCCAGCTCGATGGCGTGGTCATGATCGCGGTGTGGTGCCAGGATTCCGGCCCGCGCTTCTGAAAATACGTCCTCAAAGTCTTCATAGTCCTTCGGGAGTTTGATCTCTTCCACCTGCGCCCCGTTGAGCGTCAGTGCGGCACTGCTACCCTTTTGGTATACAGTGGCTGCGTAGATCCTACTTAGGAACTCGCGGGATACTGGGTCCTCTGCGGCCCGTATTTCCGCATCCATCAGTGCGTCTTCAAATGCGCGCGCAGTCATCACGATATCTGGATTGTATGACTTTAGCTTGCAGTACTTCCACGTCTACTTGCACTAATTCACCTTGGGGTTGACTTCATGGAGCCAGGTCTAACCAAGAATTGCATCGTAGCCTTCTAGGTCCACGGCTTCAAAGGTTTATAGCTACGTGCGTACTTCACGCTTCTTATCTCCGGCTTGTATTTTAAGCTGATGATTCCCGTAGGACATAACTTTGTGGCCATCAATTGCTTCAACTTGTCTAGGGGATCCTGTGCTTCGTAGTCCGCACTTCTTAATCCAGCGTTGGTCCATGAAATTAGCTATTGCGCCGCTATCCATCAGGATGCGCGCAGTTTACAGCTCTCTCCCCGCGCTAAGCTTTACCTCAAAGGTAATAGCGTTAGGCTTCTCTCTTTTTGTGGGGATCCCTAGTGCCTCTGCCGCGCAAAGCGCTAGGTTTATGGGTTTTTTAGCCCGCCTTGCGCGGGGCCTTTGTAGGCTTTCCCACCTGGCTTCCTGCATGT
This sequence comes from Aspergillus sp. ADI1, assembly GCA_020615375.1. NCBI lineage: Eukaryota > Fungi > Ascomycota > Eurotiomycetes > Eurotiales > Aspergillaceae > Aspergillus > Aspergillus sp. ADI1. The sequence goes on from JAHXQV010000092.1 coordinate 10,952, forward strand.
GGCAACCTCATGGCCTGGTATACCGCAGTTGAAGCACTTCCTTTTATTACGATCAGCTTGGTCCGGGTGATCTGCGGACGCGTCCCGCTTGTGACCCCCGCGGCCTCGGCCACTACCTCGGCCTCCACGACCTCTATGGTTCCCTCGTGGGGTAGAGTAGCCTCCTAACTGGCTAACGTGCGCTCCCCTTAGCTTCTCTGCGCCAGGGTTCGGAGTGTTCTTCCCTTGGTTGTGGTTCTTCGCATACCTAAGGTCCTCTTGCCTTGATGGCATCTTTTGTTCGACCACCTGTAGGTGGGTGACGTAGCTCTCATAGCTATTATCTGTAGTGTCTAATTATAGGTACCTCGCTGCTTTATTCCGTACTACGGGAAGGATCTTGCCTAGCAAGTTATCCTTTTAATCCTGTGCGGACTCTCCTGGTTTAAAGATGTCCGCAAGGGTTTTGAGGTACTATGTAAATATCCGCACGTCTTGCGTCTTGAGTTGTCTTGCGTTGGCATAGCGGACGACTGCGTCCTCTTGGAGGATCCTAGGGTCGCTGATCATGCGCATTAGCGCGTCCTTGAACTTCTCCCATGTAACTGGCTGCGGGATTATAGGTTCCACGTTATACTAGTCTCGGATCCTCTCGTTGCTAATTATGGATAGTCCACGCCGCACTTTTGCGTCTTCCTTCGTGAAGTAGGAGGGCCATATCTTGAAATGCGCCTCTATTGTGGTGGACCATTCCCGGTGTTCCTTCACGCTGCGGCCCTTGAAAGGGGCCGTGTTAGGCTTCTCTCTGGGTAATACCTCTTCTTCTCTTTCCCTCTTTAGGGCTGCGAGCTCTGCCTGGAAGGCTTGGGCTAGTTGCTTGATCGTCTGTGGTAATGTGGCCGCAGTTGCGGGTCGAACTGGGAGGGAAGGATATTCATGCGCGTTCCCAACTCCTTCCTGGATTATTTCAAGAAACGCGTCGACTTCTAGGTCCGCTTGGTTTAATCAGGCTGCCTTTATCTGTGCTAGTTTCTCCTTCAGGCGGAGTTTCCTATGGGCTCTAATATCATCTTCACGAGCTTTCCTGCGCTCCTCTTCTAATTGAATACGGCATTGCTGCGCTTCCTGCGTATACGCTATGATCTGTGCCCGTAATTCAAGTTCCTCCTCGTCTGGATCTGGGGATCTCTGCGGCTCGGTAGCGTCCTGGCCGCGAGACATGTCGGGTTCTTTATCGTCGGGGGTCCCCAAGGTCACTGACGGTTGTTCAGGGATTTCCTTAATTGCGTCGTTCGCGTCTTCGACAGGCATGTCTGCGGTGTTCTCAATTAGGTTGGTATCCGCAGGGTTCAAAGTTGTTGGCGCAGTTCGTCCATTTCCGCGCTGGCTTGACCGTAGGACTCGCCCCTGAATGGACTCCTCGTTTGTTCCACTCATCATCAGGCTTCAAGAGGGGGAGTGATTAGAACTGTGAGCCGCACTATATAACAGCTGCGGGGATAGATATGTATGAAGCGGAATCAG
>JAHXQV010000093.1:0-12386 GCA_020615375.1 Aspergillus sp. ADI1
AGCTTATTAAAGCCCCCCCCCCCCCCCCTACTTCCTAGGGGGTAGGCGTATAAACTATATAATTTAACTTATTAAGCACCTCGCTAGGATCATAAGGTTATATTCTAGCTACGTGGAAGCTACTTTTAATATTTTATATAGAGAAGACCTATTAGCAAGCTATGAGATAGGCCTACCTTTAAGAAGTCAAGTTTATTAATATAGTTATATCCTAACTATATTTTACCTTAATAAGGCCCCTATAAGCGCGCTTTAATAGACTAAAATAACCAATATCTAGTAGATATAAGAGATAGGATAAATAAGAAGGTATATAGATATATATATTATTATTATCCTTATACATCTTATTAAACTCCTCTAGTATGAGGTGACCCCCATGGCTATCTAGAACTAGTAATTAAGACCCCCCCTTAGTCCGTGTAGTTATTATAGGAATAAAGTATTTCTCTAGTTACTAGAGGCCTATCTAATTAGTAGTCTATCTATTTATACTTACTTTAATCCTCTAGTTACATAGTAAATCAAGTTCTTTAAACTATCTATATATAGACCTTTTCTTTAGAGATAATATAGGTTAGAATACTAAATCCTATTAAGCTAATACATTTAATTATAGTAACCTATTCACGCTAGCCTAGTTAAATAAGATAAGGCCTCCCTAGTATATTTAATTATATAACTACTTTAGTAGTTATAATAAGACCTATAATAAAGCTAGTCTTATTAAAATTATAGATATCTTTATTAAGAATACTATATATTATTTAAACCTCTTTTAGGTCCTTAAACCAAGCCTAAATAACCTTAGGATCTTTATAAAGGGCACGCAAATAGTTATAACTATATTATTAAGGAAATTAAGATTTAATGCTATTATAGTACTTAATAAACTTAGTAACCTAGTTCTTCCTGATAGGCTTTAGGAGGGTTAGTAAATCCTATTAGAGGATTATATTAGCTATTTACTATATATATAATGGCCTAGGAGCGACTCTACGCGTATCCCTAGATATAATCTATTATATTAAGGTCTCTTCCTAAGTTTTAGATAGCCTAAGGTTGTGGTTCTAAAGTTCTCCTTGAAATAAGTATCCATTTATTTAATCTAAAAGTATTAAATAAGGCATATTAAAAGTCTCTACTACTTAATAAATACTAGGAATTTTACTATTTTTAGGGCCTTAATTATAAGTTATAGTCTACCCTCTTCACCAATTTTTAACGTGATTGAAGCGATTTTAGTGGCATGGTGGTTACTTGAATAATTATGCGTTGAACGCGCGATGATTTTTTGGTGGGTGACTGGATGACCCGGGATGACCGGACTACCCGGGAATCGTAATACGTTACAAGTATCTAGTACATGCGCGAGGGCCTTACATTTATTTAGCTTTAATTTATTATATTATGATAGTATCTTGGTTACTATCTATAGCTAGAGTAATATAAATAGCTATATTAGATATAGGATAGATCTAGCTAAGATTAGGTATTTACTAATAACTAATACAGTTATACTAGTAGAGTGGATCACATGAATAGAGAGTTAATTTAAGAGCCTGAATCTATTAGTTATAATTAGATTCCCCCTTTAGCTTTAGTATGGCTTTATAGGGATTAATATTAAAGATATTATTAGTTAATAATATTTTAAAACTATAAGGGTCCTTGGCCTTTGTGAGGTTTATGAGTAGTATAAAAGGTAATAATAAAGGTAGATAGCTTGTTATAATAGCCTAATTTTTAAGAATAAGGATCTAATAGTAGATTAATACTAAAGATTAGAATTAACCTCTTATAAGTAGAGGAAGTTCTCTATAGGCTTGGTTAGTCCGTGGGCTAACTAAGGACTATAAGTTATAAGTATCTAAGTATCTTCATAAGAGTCTTATAACTACTCTTCTCTTCCTGAGGCCTTAGTCCCTTAAGACCATGTATAATATCTTTATAGAAGGCTAAGTATCCTTAGTAGGTAAACCTATATTATAAGATAGGTAGCTATTAAAAACTATATTATAATAGTAAATAAGACTATATCCTAGTAAAGAAATTTATAATAGGAAAAGGCACTTCTAGCCTATTTAGCTCTCTATAATTACTTTTACTTTCTTAAGAGTTATCTATATACAGCTCTTTATAAGGTCCTTTCTCTATCCTATAGTATTAGGACCTTTATAATACTTATTACTTACTTTCTCTACTATATAGTATTGATATTTATAAGTATAGAGTCTCTCTTCTTTTATATTAAGTATTAAGAGATTCTTTTATAAGGCCTTTATAGTAAGCCTTAGAACCCTTATAATACTTACTACTTACTTTCTCTATAGTATTGGCTTTTATAAATATAGAGTCTTCTTTCTCCTATATTAAGTATTAGGAGGTTCTCTTATAAGATCTAATTTCTTTTATAAGGGCTCTTTAGATCTAACTTGCTTATTCTTAGAATTACTTTATAATAGTTTTCTTCCTTTATCTCCTTCTTTATTAAATATACTTTCTTTTTTAACTTATAAGGCTTTTTATTATATAAGGTTCTTAACTTCTCTCTATTATAAAATTTCTTTATTTTTGTAAGGCCCTCGCGAATGTACTTAGATACTTGCAACCCATAGTCCTTAGTCAGCCCGCAGGCTGACTAAGCCCACAGGGAACTTCCTCTGCTCGCAAGGGGATGATTCTTATAGCTAGCATTAATCTATTATTAGATCCTTATTCTTAGAAATAGCCTATTATAATAAGCCATCTACCCTTATTACTACCTTTTATACTGCTTATAAACCTCTAAAAGGCTAAAGACCTTTATAATTTTAATACTTATTACTATAAGTAGTCTATTAGGAGTGATAATAATTAATATATAAGTAGGGTCATAATATGGCTAGAACCCTTATAATAAGACATCTTATAATAGTAAATTAGGCCCCTTTAAAACCTAGAATATAATCTATCTCTTATAAGAAGGGATAATATCCTTAATTAGTAAAGGCTTAGAATTCTTATAGATATCTACTCTTATACCTATTAATTTAGGGGTAATATCTAAGATATCTAGTTAATAAACCCCTTATAAGAATAATTAGAATAAATTAAAGACCTTATAAGCCTTACTATTAAAGAATTATAATATTAAGTTAAATTATAATAAGTAGAATATATTATAATCCTTTAAGAGTAAACTATTATAGTACTCTTTTATAAGTATATATATATAGAGTTATTACTCTATACTCTACTCTAAAAAGACCTCTACTTTCGTGACTACCTATAAAGAATAAGTAGTACTATACAACTATATATATAAACTACTATAAATTCAGCCTTTAGGAATACTAATAACTATATTAAGAATAATCTATTATACCTTATAGTCTTATATCTTAATTTAATACTCTAAGGACTATAAAGTATAGAGTTATCTTTAATATATTTCCTAATCTAGGATAACCTCTATAAATTCCTTCTTAGATAGCCAGGAGACCCTATAAACTATATATATACTACATAGAGTAAGGCCTTTTATATATAGAAGGTAAGAGGAGTTATACCTACCTATAGTAATAGTATAAATAGTAGGTAGAATTAGGTAAAGAGGATTAAAATCTTAATACTCTACTACTATAAATATTCTTTAAGTTATTCTCTTAGAGTATAAAGTAAAAAGTCTATAAATAACTAAAATTCCTAACTACTCTTATAGACCTTATTTTACTAATTATAAAATTATAATTATCTTAATACTAACTATAAAACCACTACTAGTAAAGAAGAATCATAATAAATAAGAGAATAAGAGATACTCTAGGTTATCTCTATTATAAAGAGCTTATAGTAGGGGTTATTTTAATTATAAAAAAATAGGCTAATACTAAGTTAGATACTATTATAAGATAGTAGTAACTATTTATAAGGATACTTCTATTATAGGAAGCTAGGCTATTATAAGCCTAATTACCTAGACCTTATAAAGGATAATAGTAAGGGCTAGGCCTAATATAAGGCGCCTATAATTATAGTAGCTATATCTATATAACTAACCCTTACTAATAGAGAGTAGCTTATTATAGAGAGGATTTTCCTTCTTATAAAGGTAACCCTACCTAGTAGGACTACTATGGATTATAAGGTACTTATAGATAGTAGGAGTAAAGTTAATATAGTTCCCTCCCTACTTATAAAGTTAGTAGAATAGAGCCTACTTTCTTATTAAATCTTTATATAGACCATGAATAAAGGATAACTATAGAATAAAAGAGTTATAAAGGTAGATTTCTAACTTTAAGACTTATAGAGTACCTAGAAGAAGTTTAAGATACTTATAGTATTCCTAGATATCTTATAAGTAACCCTTAGGATACTATAGCTAAAGATTTATAATCCTAAGACCTACTAGGCTAAAGGAAAGTATATCTTTTATAAGACTTTTTAAAGATAGAAAATATATCTATTAAGAATTTTCTAAATAATATTTATAAAGAACTAGGATATGTATTCTAGATTAATAGAGTAGATATAGAAAAGATAATTATAAGTAAGAATCTATAAATATAGTATTAAAACCTTATAGGGGTATTCTTTAAGAAGAAAGTAAGTAAGCTCTCTTCTTACTATAAAGAAGTAGACTTAAAAGATTAATCTAGAGCTAGGTAGAGAGTCTTTATTTAAACCTCTCTACTACTACTCCCTATAGGAATTAGCTATAATTTATAAGTACATCTATACTTATAAAGGGGTAGATAAAACCTTTAAAGTCCTCTATAAGTATATCTCTACTATATATACCTAAGAAGGATAGGGGAATCTATATATATATTAATTATTATAAGTTAAATATAATATTTTTAAAGAACTACTACTCCCTCCCTTTGATTAATAAGATAATTACTTATCTAAGTAGGATAAAGATTTTTATATAGCTTAATCTTTATAATATTTACTATAGGATATATATTACAAAGGGTTATAAGTAGAAAATAGCCTTCTATAGAAAGTATAAACTATTTAAGTACTTAGTACTATTTAGGCTTACTAATATACCTATAATATTATAAGTATATATAAACTAGGTATGTTATAATGTATTAGATATTACTATAGTAGTCTACCTAGATAATATTATTATATTAAGGCTATGTTTATAAGGTACTAATAAGGCTATAAGAGGTAGGCCTTTACTATAAATAAAGTAAGTATATCTTTATAATATAATAGATTAACTTCCTAGGGTATATTATTATACCCTAGAGGATTAAGATAGAACTATTATAAGTAGCTATTATCTATAACTGGCTAATACTAGAGATAATTTATAATATCTTTATCTTCTTAGGATTTATAGACTAGTACTACTAGTTTATATACTCCTATATAATAAGTATTAATATAGTACTAATAGATCTCCTTTTCAAGCCTAAAGAGGAGCTAGTGCGAACTATTAAGAATAAGAGGAATATTATAACCTTAGAGGCTTATAAAGATATAGAAATCCTAAAGGAGAAGTTTATAGAAATAGTTTACTTAAACTACTTTATAAATCTACTAGCTAGACCAGAGATAGATATCTTAGGTAGAGGGCTCTATAAAGTCCTTATCTAATTATATCTAGATAGGATATAGAGGCTAGTAGCCTTCTTCTTATAGAAGCTATCGTAAGTAGAGAGAAACTATATAATAGGTAAATAAAAGTTACTTATAATTATAGAGTCCTTTAACGAATAGAGATACTATCTATAAGGTAGCTAAGCTACTATAAGATTAAGATTATTACTAACTATAAAGCACTAAGTATATTTTAGTTACTAATAAAGGTATTATTATAAATATAGATTTACTAGTCCTAGTTCCTAGTAGGGTTTAGATTCTAGATTACCTATTATATAGGTAAGCTAAACCCTATAAATAGCCCCTTATAGAGAGTTAACTACCTAAGAGAGGGTTAATATAAGAAAGACTAAAATAGTTATATAAAGTAAGCTAAGAATAAGCTACTTATATAAAGTAAGCTAAGAATAAGCTACTTATATAAAGTAAGCTAAGAATAAGCTACTTATATAAAGTAAGCTAAGAATAAGCTACTTATATAAAGTAAGCTAAGAATAAGCTACTTATATAAAGTAAGCTAAGAATAAGCTACTTATATAAAGTAAGCTAAGAATAAGCTACTTATATAAAGTAAGCTAAGAATAAGCTACTTATATAATTAGAGCTTATAGATTATATAAGACCCTAGGGGCATCCCTTTATAAGATAAATATTACTTATATTATAGTAGTCTAGGCTTTATAATAGTTTATATATAAGCTAGAAGCTAGTAATATTATAATTATAAAAATTATAAACTTTAGATATTAAAGTAAGAATAGCTTATAACTATAATTATAGTTACTATAGGGAATCTCCTAGAGATAGAGATTATATATAAAAAGATATAGTAGGCTTATAATAAAGAAGAGCTATTTTAAAATAATTCTTTATAATTCTAGTTACGAGTATCTCTACTCTCCTATTATAAGATAATCTTATAAGGAAGGTTATAGATACCTTAAATAATTATAAGAATTATAATAGATTAGATAAGAATTATAAAAAAGACTTCTTTATTATTAAGAGAAGCTCTATATTCTAGACTATTATTAGCTTTAAATAGAGATTCTTATAAAGCTGTATTATAATCTAATAATAGGTTACTTTATAAAGGAATAAATTTATAAGCTGCTAGTATTATAAAGATTTTTCTAGCTAGATATATAGAGCTTTATAATAAATTATTATAAGACTTATAATATCTACTAGGACTTATATATTATTTATAATAAAGCTTATTTTAATCTTTACTTATCTCTTATAAGCTATAAAGATAGATTAGTATAGATTATATTACTAATTCATCTATAAGTATTAAATTTAAAGATTTGAGTAGCTATAAGAGGTATATAATATTATTCTTATTATAAATAGAATAAGTAAGATAGTATACTTTATTCTTATATAAAAACTATTACTAATAAGAAGGTTATATTTCTAGTTATCTATAAAATATTTTTTACCTTGATAAGATAAATATAGTTACTAACTAGAGAATTATCTTTATAAAGAACTTTTAATTAGATTTATTATTTATAAATTGAATATTTAATAAGCATTATATACTATCCTTAGATAGATTATTAGATAAAGAGATTAAATAATATTCTTATATAATATTTATTAAATTATATTAAATAACTAAGTAGACTATATTCCTCTTATAAAGTTTATCTATAATTTATAATAAGTATTAAGAAAGACCTTACTATTTTAGATCTTATATAGAATAGATTTATAAGTAATTATATTTAACTTTTATAAAGAAGAGATAATTTATAAAATTAAAAACTATACTATTTATCTAGGAAATCTGTAAAGCTATATATAAGAGTATTATAAAGGCCTAAGCATAATAGGCTAAGTAATATAATATAAAAAGAGAAGATCTTGAAGATTAATATATTTAAATTATTGATAAAAATTAGTTATAAATATACCTAAATAAGAAGCTTAATTAATTATAAGTAGGGCCTTAGTAGAAAGTTAAGTATATAAATAAAAATATAGAGTTATTTATAAAACTAAAAGTTTATAATATCTTATATATTTTAATACTTTATAAGTACTAGGAAATAGAGGATATAAATCTAAATAGTTTAGAATATAATTTATAAGTAAGAATAATTATAAATATAGGATTAAGAAGATCCTAGGTCGAGTAAAGAATCTTATAAATATTATTAAATAGCTAGGTTATAAGCAAACTATAAAGAAATATTTTATAAATTTATATCTTTAAGCCTATAAGAAATATATAAATAAAGAAACCTTGTATTATTAATAAAAAAACCACTATAAAGGGGAAAAAAGTATATTTATAATAAATATAAGACTAATATTTTACTATAGAAGTCTTATATAATTAGTTATAATAATTATTTTATTCTTTATTATAAGATGGACTATTATTTATAGAAGTAAAAAGGCTTATTATAATCTCTTAGATATACTACTATAAAGAGTAGTTTATATATTTATAAAAGAGATAATTAATATACTATTTATATAATCTCTTTAGAGATATATTATATAAAAATTTGAGATTAATCTAGATTCTAGTATTCTTTATACTCTTAACTAGTGGGTAAAGTTATTTTATATAAATAACTAAAAGGCCTTATAGCTAGATATATATAGCTAATTACTTCAAATTTCTTTATCTATACTACAGAATAGGATAGAGTATTAGTATAAAATTTTATTATCTTTTTTAATTTAATAAGGTCTAATTTCCTATCTAGGAAGATAAGCCTAGAATAATAAGAATATTTTATAAGTATAGTATAACTTATACTATAAGTAATAAGTTAATAAATTATATAGTAGCTACTTAGTTCTTATATATTATAGATACTAGAGGTATTTTATTCTACATCTTCTACGAAGTACTTATAGAATATAGAGAGAACTAAGGAATATTTAGACTATAAGTAGCTAGTACTATCTAGATATTTATTATAATAGCTATAAAGTTTCTATAAGAAGTAGAGTAGGGGGGTAGTAAAATAGTAGGGGGGTAGATAAGGGCTATAGTAATAGATATAAAGGTAGATATAGTAATAGAGATAGAAATAAGAATAGATATAAATATAAATATAGAGAAAGGCTAAATTACCACTATAAGAAGGGCCTATATACTAAGATTAATAATTATAGTTATAAAAGGGAGTTATAAACCTTTATAAAGCCTATATTAGCTCTTATAAAAAGTAAAAAGAGTAATATATATCTAAATTCCTCTTATAGAGGACTCCTCCTAATTAGAGAGAAGAGATATTAAGTATAATAGTATAGAAGGTATAGAAGAGGTAGTTAAAGTAAAGTATAAATAAACACTTAGAGTAGTTATTTTAAAAAGATTTTCATAAAGAGAGTTAGAAAAGAATACTTATAAAGTAGACTAAAAAAGGTAGAAATATAGGGGTCCGCTACACACACCCGGGTCCGCTAGTCGCACACCCACTAAACCTAATCGGGAAATTTATGGTTACATGACTACCTTCGCCGCGGTGATTACTAAAGAAGGGGGGTTCCTTCCTAATTAGGAATAGAATAATCGAGGAGTATATGTATTTCATGCCTTAACATGATAGAATTAGTAAATACGCTAAATACAAACTTTGCTATTTAAAGCATGGAGATTATTAGAAACATAATTTTGTTATATTTAGAGTTAGTACATGAAATTTAGTTAGTACGTTATTAGTTATATATTATATATAAAGAAAGAGTAATTAGTAATCCACGCGCCTGATTTTACCTCTATATTAAGATCTCTGGCTCACTAGAGCTATAAGGGGGTAAGGAGAAGAAGAATAAATAGTAGAGCTTATAGGCTACCTTGCCTACTTGTAACACGGAGCTAAAGGCAGAGCTAAAGGCGGAGCTATATTAGGAAGGAGCGGCTTATTAGAAATATTATTAGATTTATGTAGAACTCTATTCTTAAGCTCTAGCTCTAGCGCTGCTTCTAGCACTAGTAGAGAGGGTTAAGGGGTTAGATTAGGTTGATTTATTAAAGGACGCCGCCTATATTAAGGTTAATTCTCCTGATTAAGGACTCTTTTAAATTTAGAAGGTTCTCTATTAGTTCTAGTGATCCTATTATGTCTTAATGATAGCGGAGGCCTAATCATATTATTTAAAGAGCCTGCTGGTCTGCCTTATATAGTAGAAATAACGCGTGGTTTAAGAATAATTACTTAGGGATCTAGAGGAGGTATATTAGCTAAGAAGATAAAGGTGCTACTACTAGTAAAGGTCCTTAACTTTTAAAGACTACTAGTGATCCACGTGCTAATGAATAATATAAGGCAGGCCTATTATAACGCGTGTAATAGCTGTGTAGACCTCTAGAATTAGCTTCTTGCTTAAATATATAGGGTAGTAGAGCTAGTGTATAGCTAAAACCTTTATAAGTATAATATAGGAGATCTTTATAAGCATACTACTAAATAAGGTCTTAAGCAAGCTAGTTAGCTTCTTAACTCACTATTCTTTAATCTTTTTATTACTGAGATTATAAAGGTGGTTAATCATCTAACTAAATAACTATATGATATACACATAGTTAGTAAGAGAGGTCCCTAGATCACTCTTAAGCCTTGTATGGGAGCCTTCTCTATGGGAAGTAGTACGCATATTAAGATGAAAAGAGTTGTTAGTGTAGTAGAAGAGTGTTATGAACCTGGAAAGGCGGACCTGCGAGGCAGAAATAAGGGATGACTGTCAGCCAACGGCTGCGGTCAGGGGAGGACTCTAGTCTGGAACGGACCGCTGCCAAGGGAAGATGACAGTCGGGGGAAGACTACGAGCGACTGAGATGGTCTCAAGAAGACGGGGGTCAGGAAATGACGGCAGGCTGGGTTAGATGGCTGCCGCTCACCGCCCACAGTCTACTAATGCGCAAATGTTACGGAGTAAAATAATTAATTATTTTTGATATCTAATCGGGTTACTATAACCTTTTATTATAATAAGAAGATTGAAAATATATAGTATTTCTTATAGATATAGGATTATATAAATAGATTATAGTACTTATAGGACTTATATAACTACTTACTAAGTTTACTAGATTTATAATATATATTTTGTATACTAGATTCTAGTTCTTCTTATATAATAACCTATTCTGTTCTTATTTTATCTCTTATAAAGCATGTTACTTACCTATTAAAATTATAACTAATAAGATATTCTAGATAGAAGGCTATAGCAATATTATCCTCTATAATATTAACCTTTATAGTAACTATTAGCTCTATATATCTTTTTAATTACTAGTTAGCGCCTAATCTTGCCTATAACCTTATTTTAATTAGTTAACTTGCTAATATTAGTATATAGATGATTTTTAATATTAATAATACTATACAGCTTTAATATAAGTAATCCAGGGCTATTTATAGTTATATAAGCTATTATAGTAATTATTACTTCCTACTAACCTCTTCTTTATCCTCTTCTAAATATATTAATAACCTTATTAATATTATCTTAATTACTTACTCACGTGCTAAAGGATAAAGAGCTTATAGTAGCTACTATAATGGTTATAAAGTCTCTCCTAAAATTATAGTAGCTTATTACTATATAGCTTACATAATTAAAGGATACATGCCTCCTTAAAGTATATTATTAGCCTTAATATCTAGAAAGGTACTCTAGCTTCACCCTATTAGCCCTACTTCTATAGTAAGGGTTATATACGACTAGTATCTAAAAAGGATAATCCCCTGTATAATCTAGGTTAGAAATCTAGTAAGCTTGTTAATATAGATATTTATAGCCTAATTTCTATATAAAGACACGTGGGATCTTACTATTTTATAACCTTTATAGACTAATTAACTTATTTCTACTGGGTCTTTCTTATAAGGATTATACTAAGGTACAAGAAATTTATTATTCTTTAAAACTATTTTAAGATATAGCTTGATATTAAAGTGTTTTATAGAGATAATATAACTAGAATACTAATTACTTACTACTTACTATAAGACCTAGGGAGTTATCTAGGATCCTTTACTATAGTATTATTCTAACCTTAATCTAATTACTAAGATTAAGAACTATTAGTTATATTATTAAACTAACTATATTAGTAATAATAAAGAATTAGCTTCTAAAATATCTTTAGGACTATATATTATACTTAGTATAGTTTATATATAGGGGTCCGCTACCGCCACACCTCGCTCGCTTCCGCCACACCAGGGTTGGCTATCACCACACCAAGGAGCGGAGATATAAGCCCACGTGACTAGAAAAACCTGTGTACGTGATCCAACAGTATAGTGGGAAGTCACGTGGGTCCGTGATAATTTAGGATACTACAGCCTAATTCGGGAACCCTCGGCCTAATCCAGGCGTGATAGGATTACTTAAGGACACCACTCCATCCTAAGACTATACTTTTTATATGATGAGTTAATAGTGGAGTTTCTATTCTTTATTTATATCCTAAAAATTCCCGAAACTCTAAGGCCTCTAGATCGGCCCCTACTCTTACTATGGATCTTTTTTTTCTAATCTAAAGGGGACTCTTAAGCCCAAGGGGGGCGCCTTCCTAATTAGGAAGTAACTAATGGGAGAGTATATGGACTTTTTAGTATTAAGATAACTTATAATTAAGAAGTTACCTATATAAGATCTACTACACTTAGAGAATTAATTTAAGATAGTTTTAGAGCATTTTAATTTGGTATAAAAAGAGACGTTAGTATAGTGTCGGCCGGATCCCCTGGCTCCGGACCCTGCGCAAGCATTCCTCTCACCATTCCATCGAACATTCC
>JAHXQV010000094.1:0-12178 GCA_020615375.1 Aspergillus sp. ADI1
TGCTCAAGGTGGCGCGCTTCATGGTGGTGCAGAAGGCGTTATGGTTAGATCCCCACGCCAAGGAGATCATCCGCATGTGGACGGGCCACCGGCAGCCAGGCAGCAGCAGCAGCCCTATTACATGGCCGTTGACCAGCGCGGACGACCAGCTGGTGGATATCCATATACATCCAGGGGATCCCGTCCAAGGATCACCATCAGGATCACCACCAGGATCGCCACCAGGATCAGGGTTAGGGTTGGGTGAGAAGCTGTTCCACGACCACGTCCAGCAGATGGTGCGCAGCTTCATGATCCGCGGCACGCACGGCCCCATGCAGACGTTGTTGGCTATAGAGGGAAACCATGGTACAGGTCAGCGACAACAACAAGGATATCCGGAATCCTTTTGGTATAGAATGAAGGAACTAGGTCTGAGGTCTGTAAATCTTCTTTCTGTTTATTTTTATCTATTTTTGTTGATTTTATATTATGGCTGCAAAATCCGGGTTGTTAGGTGGGGGATGGGCTGATAATTATCACGTGATGGGCTGATAATTCGTACCATAAAATTATCGGCCCATGATCCACAGAACTTGGTCCTGCCCACCTAAATCATACAGGAACAGGTCCAAAACATGGTACCAGCTAGGGAAGTCTTCCATTAATCTCTTAATCCAGTATAAGCTAGGTACACGGATTGGTTGGTAAGTAATCACCCCTGCAACCTTCGCACGATCCCGCCCGTACAAACTACCCGCAGGCATCTTCTGAACCTTGAAGGCGGCGCAGGTCCTTTATATTCTTTTGATCATCGGCTAGCGGAAAGGAAAAATCGTCCAGTGGATATACTACAAAATATCGAACATTTATCGGGCAGCTGGAGAGGGTTTGGTAAAATATGTGAGATTCCTTCATCTCAAAGCTGGAGTGGCTGGTTTTCCAATAATGTGATATCCAGCTGGTCATTATGGCAGTCCGAAATTGACAGAATATATCAGTGCACTGGTAACCATTGATTACCTGCAGGCATGGGATTGTAGTGATCCTGTGCTAGGGGTGGACCACGTCCTTCCAGGTCTTCGCCAGTTCTTGGATTGGTGATGAAAAACAAACATCTGTAGATTCATCCTCAGTTGTGCTATGATGGTGGATTAGATGATGGCCTAGATCGTCCTGGGTAAAATAATCTCCGTGTTTCCTACATAGAGCCACCCGCCATTGTGGCAGCAGCTGTAAGAATGGTAGCACTTTAATAGAAGACAAGAGTTGCCACGGTATCAGGCTGGGTGGTTTTGGTCTTGGAAAGGTGGTTACTGCCTGATGATATTCCCTTATCTATGGCGCCCTCTATTGAACTGCCAGCACCGTGCCCATCTCACCTGGCCCTAGATTTTCTGCCTGGATCATAATCCCTCACTCCGCCCAAATATATTCATAGTCCTGGTTTACTCTCTCCTAGGAGACTGGCTGGCGGTGGCTACCAGCATCTAGAGTGTTCCAGTAATACGACCGGCTTATACCCAGTAGGCGCTGCGGCTCTAAGGGGAGAATCCACTCCTCTATATATTTGATGTTGTGATAGAGGAAGATGTTCAGATCAGTGTACGTTATTAGGTGGACTAGCTAGATTTCCTGTTACTAACCCTGAGTAAAGGCTGCTAGTAATCAACGATGCAGGGTCCATGACCAGTAAACATGGTCACCAGTCTCCTTCTGCCCGGCAGTGAGGTCCTCTAGCATTGTAATTATAATTGCCTCGAGCTCCTTCCAATCCAGGAGAACAGCAGCTAAGTGTAAAGCTGGACACAGATAATTCCCTGGTTTATCTAACCACATCAGGCTTTGGCTTAAGGTGATTAACCATACTGACTAACGTACTCTAGGCTGTAGCAGCTCCAGTTCTGTGAGTAGCTCTTAACAGCTCTGTGATGTTAGGATTAACAAAGCCATGACGGCTGTTATTTATTGGATCAGAGGTAAATATATTTCGGGTGTTATGTTGGGTATTGCTGTTCTGCTCCCGCGACCGTGGTGGAGCCTTACATAAGCTGTACCTAAGCCAATAAGAGTAGCTGATTCTACCATGATTTACCGGACCATGCTTTATCAGACCATGCTTTATCAGACCATGAATTACCGGACTATCATTAACCTGACCATGAATTACCGGACCATCATTAATCTGATCATGAGATACCAGCCTACATCTATTAAACCCCACTGTTCTCCTGCTAGGCGAGTTCCTACTCATGTCTTCTGGATTCGATACTTTACGGTAGCTTGGATATCCTGTTCTCTCACTGGGACATGCCGCCAGGTAGTAGGGAGCAGGAATCCTTGACTATAATATATCAGTGCCTATCCTTGCATATAATACGAGATACATACACTATTATATCCTTCTTATAAATCATTGCCTTGTCTTTATAGTCAACCGGTGTTCGTCGGGGGTGGATGACTGGTGTTTTCTCTTGGTTCAAGTCCCAGATCAGCTGTCATGCAGGCCCATTCTCTGTTACTTACTTAACTAGGAAGCTCATCTCTTCCTCTGACCAGGGGAGGCGTTGACGTCGATGGCTTCCGCTCGTCCCCCGTCTCCTAGAGTGATCTGCCATGTGGATATTACCCATGGCTGCCATGATCCTCGCCTCTACGTCCTAAGGATGGGTCCTATCATCCCGGATTAACTGATCTTCGCTGGTGGCTGTTCTGATAGATGGCAAGCAGGCGAGAGAGCTTCCCCGCGTAGATGTCTCGAACTGTCGGACCACAGCCCCTGGGTCTGGGAAGGCAGGGCTGATTATATGGGCCTGGCTCTTCTAGGATGAGAGACTCCGTATTTCCAACGAGGCCGACTGGCTAGTAGATGGATGGTGATTAGTTATGATCTGGATCTGCTGCAGAGCAATCCTCTAATGACGTCCTTGAGACTACGGCGGACTGGATTCCATGGCTGTAGAAGAGCTTCTCAACGGCCTTAGTTGAGGTGGGGGGGGCATTGACCTTCCAGAGGAGTAAGTGGATGTACTTTTCCGCGGCTTTATAGGAGCAGATTTAACTAGATGGGCCCTGGATTCCTGAGCAGGGTTGCTACTAGATCCTCTTAGGGTTTGCGGGATCCTTGTCTCCGGCCGGGCCTGACGGGACCGCTTAACCCCCTGCCTTGGGTTATCTAGTGATAGGGGGCGGGCCTGCTTCCTTGGTAGTAAAGTGCTCTCAAGGAAGGGGTCCGAGGCATTATTACTCTCCTGGGTTAGATTAATAATCATTGGCTTAATCCTAGTTTCCGCCTGCTGTGGTCCCAGAGTGGGGCTGGCTACTAGGGCGGGCCGGACCGCGTGTATTAATGGCAAGGGAAGACTACCCACTCCGCTGGAACTGATAGAGGACCCGTGGTGTGGTCTTTTCTGGATTTTCTTTAGCAGCTGAATCTGATCCCTCTGCTTCTTCTCATGCATCTTGTGGTTATCCCGTCCTATAACTATCTCCTTGTTAGATCCTCTGATTTCCCACGGAACATGTGGGGTGTGGGGTGAACAAGCTGGATCCTGCCTGTCTCAAAATCGGGTTTGGGGGTTGCTCTTGCTCGGCGGTGGTAGATGGAAGGTTTATGGGAGACCCTGGTACAGTGCCAGTAGCTGGTTAGTCCGGATCAATCCTTGCTGGGGTGGGACATTACTTCTCGCTGGATTGGCATCTGGAATTGGACTGCAGCCTCATCCTCCAAGTCTGGGATGCCCTCGGACAGACCTATATGATCATGCTGGCTGGTTATTATGGCCTTGGACGGCCACGGGGATACAGCCCTTGCAGAGGATGGAGGCATGTTGGTCCCAAGCTAGGAAAGAGCTAGGGTTATCAGCCAGTAGTAATAGAATGGAGGATTATGTCCCTTCCCAGCTTTTACTATATTGCTTTTTCATGGCCCGTGACTTATCGCGCTAAACCCAGACCGGCACCGGTGATCCCCTGAAAACCATAACAAAGGTGACTATTAACTTATCAGCCTATGCTTGCTTTCAGGGTGTAACATGCCTCGTGGACGACCGCGTGTTTATGAAACCAATGCCGCCTGGAAAGACGCGCGCAATCAGCAACGACGTCAGCAGCGCTAATAGCCTCTTGTTATGGTTCGTAGCAGCCCAGCACCTGATCCACTATTCTGCCATCCCTTAGTTACGTATGAAAATAATATTACAACCGTGACCTCTACTAAGCCGGATCCTTTTACAGACCTCTTAGAGTCCCTGCACGGTATTTTAGTCTATAAAGCTGTACCAGAAAATACTTCGCTAGTAACTCCTAGGCCTGTGGTCCAGGGAGAGGATAAGGGTGCCTGGTCTGATAATGAGTCTAAAGGTAAAGATATATCGCCTATTCTACCTTTTATATATATATCTTGCTAACTGGCCCGGAGTGATATCAGTCGCTGGGGTGGAGGGACCCGAAGGTGCTTTCCTAGCCAGTTCTCCTATCTTTAAGGGCAGACTATCAACTCCCACCGCCCCTAGGGAGCGGAGCCCAGCCACCCAGCATCTTACCCAGCAACTGGTAGAGCAGCTCCTACAGCATTATGGCTGCACAGACCATTCAGACCATGGACCCCAGTCCACCCCAACTATAACTCTTACCAATCTTACGAACATGGACTGTCCAGATGTGCTCTCACGCCCAGAGATTCAGCCCTATCCTATTAATTAGGACCAGCTCCTCCCTGCCCTAGTACGCCGACAACTATTCAGCGGTATCCAATCAGTGCCTGTCCAGGCTGTTAGCCAGACCCTCTCAGACATGGGTGAGGAGGTCATATCCCCAGGCGCCCGCGAGGACTCTGCACCACCTAGTCTGGATCTAGAGACAGATACTGTACCGGTCTAGAATATCTCCTCTTCCCTATCTAGCTCCTTTAATATTAATAGCGCCGGGGGCTTTGCCTCTAGCCTTGCAGTGGCCCGGAAAGGCCTCTATTAGATAGCAGTCCGGCCACTAGTAAGTACCCTTACTAGTTCTCTTCACCTGGGGAGGATCCTGGTTAAGTTTTATTATACCGAGTCCGAGTAATGGTGTCGTACCCAGGTGCCTATCCATCATATCCCCTACCTCCCACTTGGGCGGCTGGGTGGATTTGAGGTAATTAAGATTCTAGTCCTCTTTCCCTGGCTCTTCCACCCATCCCTCTAGCACTGGGTGATTACTACCAAGTAATAGACGCGCTGGACCGACCAGGTCTTCATGCCAGCTATCTACCAGACCCTTCCAGCAGGGCTGATCCAGTACTTGACAGCAGGCGCAGAGGATGCCTAGACCTGGGCAACTACTATATCTACTGAGATGAGCACCTAGCAGAGCTTACCAGCCCGTGTCTAGCTCCTGTACTACTTCATCCCAGCCCAGCATCTGGGCTCCCTCTGGAGCTATATCCAGGACTAGATTAAGTAGTAGCATGATTCAGAGTTCCAGGACTACCATCTTCTTATCTATACTAAGAATCTAAAAACCCAGTTCTAGCACTCCAGCTGGGCTGAGATACAGGATAGGTTTTTTACTACTTGGGATTCTGCTGTGGACCGATCCTACCTTCCTGATGACTACTATGACCTGGCCAAGGAGGTGATTACCCCTTATTAGAGCTTTCCATTTCACCAGGAGGAGATTGAGGCGGGTTATAAGCCCCTCACCCTTACATGGCGTCGGTGTTATTTAGATCACTTCCGCCACTGGCTGCACCAGTGCGCGCAAGAAATGGGAGTGGCTACCCCCCCTACTGAGACCACTCCGCTAGCAGAGGCACCTGTACGTCAGTTATAGCCACGGGCACCTGCTATCCAGGTGGCTATCCCACCTCCCATCTAGTTGGAGGAGGGCCCTCACAGTCCATCTATAGTCTTAGATAACTCCCCTCTACACTCTCTATTACCCAGTCCGCCTGCATCTACTAGTAAATTATACTAGACAGAGGTCTTCCATCCTCTATCTCTTACCCGGGACATGGGAAGCCTGATAATCGAGCCTCACCATAGGCAGGAGTCTGTCCTACACCAGCATAGTCTATTCTATGTCCAGCTTTATAACGCCTTAAAGGAGGTCTTTACAGTGGGGAATATATATCCCTTTACTAGCTGCGCCCTTGATACCCTGGCTTTAGATACAGGCCTGGTTTGGTCATGGCAGCACCTGGGGCGAGCTATTAGTCACTCTCCACAGACTATTCTCCGTGCCTATCTCCACACCAAGGTGTGATGTCATACCGCCCTCACCTCCTGCCGGAACCACTCCTATGGGACCCGGGAAGAGTATCAGGTTAGTAGGACATTGCTAGCAGTAATCCATGATAAGATGATAACTTATCTGGCTAACCCCTTACTATTAGGACTGGAGCGTGACCTGCCCTTCTTTATCCACTAGACAGGGCAGTTCCTGGACTGGATCCGCTGGAACATGAACTGGCTCTATCTTGGCTTTGAGATGGTTTACACGCTGCGGCCATACATGGTGGTCCATTGGGAACATACACAGGTGATAATGATGTTCCTCCGGTGCCTGATCTTCACGTTTAGCGGCCAGGGCCACCATCTCAAGCATAGTACCGGCCTCTGGGTGGACTAATGGGTGCGGCCGCCGCTGGAGGGATCCGAGGTGGAGCAAGTCCAGGAAGGGATAGGGATTAGATATACCCTTGACCAGTACAGATATAGATGGTTTCTAGATAAGCTGGACTACCACACTATAACCTTCCGGCTGCCTTATCACCCGTATATAGTCTTTAACACGCCCACCCTGCTCTCCCGGTACTTTGCACGGTATCAGCACCTAGTAGCTACCAAGCAAGACTACATTCTCTTCCATGATATCTTCCATCACCTAGAGCAGGCCTGGGAGGATCTACCCTAGATAGCAGCGCTGCTGGACCTCCTAGTAGATCTCTGTCTGCGGGCCTTCCGGCAGGAGGTGTTCCGTGCGCTCGAGCAGGCGCAGCCTAAGTAACCACTCAGCCAGAGCGGTCTCCAGAAGGCCCTCCAGGGTGAAGTACCCCTGACTGCAATAGGTTTCCGGCAGGTCCTGAAGCAGGTGCTATTAGAGACGGAGTTTCAGTATATATACAGCCAAAAGGCTATAGTAGCTGATATTGGCGTCCTCTTCTCATGGCTCTGGGGATGGGCGGGAGACGGGAACTATGGGGGATGGGAGCGAAAGAATTAGGAGTAGAAGATATACCGACTCCTCTTCTAACAGTATTTCGAGGTCATCACCCAGATTTTTGGCCTTGGCCAGGCCCGGGCGTGGCGGGCCACCCTGTAATACTGGTTCCTGCGGACCCACTAGGTCCTTCCCTATCCAAGCAAGCAGAGATTCTGGTCCCAAACAACAGGGATTCCAGGGCGTGAGAGGCAGCGGCAAAACAAACTCCAGGTTTGGGCCAGTGTGCATCCCTAGGTAATAAAATACTACCAGGAACATCCCTAGCCCCGCTTAGAAATTCCACTAGCTCATATCAACCAGCTGCCAATTACAGGATGGTGGCGGTCCCCAGCACCTACCTGGCTAACAGTCTGTCTCCCTAAGATCCCTACCAACCTGATAATCCTCTCCACCAGCATCGATGCCCCTCCACCCACAGCGGAGCTTCCGCTCCCCGCAATCAAAGTGATCCCCGGCCGGATCACGCAGGAAATCCTGCAGAATAACCCCCAGCATGCGTACCTCTGCCGCCAGCTCCGGCCGCGGGCTGGCGACAGCTCTCTGCCACGCGATTGGCTGATCAAGCACCTGCCGGTATTCAGCAAGAATGTCTCGCACTAGTTCCAGGTAGAATCCCACTCCCTACGGACGCCTACCCGCAATACAGCTCTGGAGCCAGTTGCCACTGTCCTGCCACTTGGGCCGGCTGCCAGTGCGGTGCAACTAGAGGAAGACTCTGATCCTGAGAACCTTGGTCACCGCCAATAGAAGATGCTTCAAGACCACCAGAAATTCTTTGACTATGATTAATGGGTCCAGCGGCACACAGAGAAATATAAGCGGTACTAACAGCTCTTTTATAAGGCGACCAGGCGTGTCTATCCTGGCTCTGCTATAGACCCTATCCAGTTCAAGGCCCAGAAGGAGCAAGATATTAGGAAGACGGAATCTTGGTAGCAGGAGATCCTAGATGCAATAGGCTCAGTATCACAGGCTATAAGTGAGATTTACCAGAAGAAGGTCATGCAGAATATAACCCCTCTCCCTGGAAGTCTGACACCAGGGGTATAGGCTAGATAAGGGCTAGATTAATCGCCCTGTCTCTTATATGTCATAGTTTATAGCGGCTTGATAGTATTAGTAATTCTATAACTTACCATACCCTTACCCTGTCCCTAGATATGAAATATAATATACTCTATTAGATATATTACAGCCCCGGGTACTGTGATCTTGAGCGCCGTTACCACAGTCATATCAGGCTGAATCTTATTCCATTGTTCGACCATTTAAACAGGCGTTTGAGCAGTCATTCGAGCACTTGAAGAAACACTAATTCGAGCACCTAATAAGAAGTTTCTTAGGCATTCAAGCAGTCCTCCAAGCAGCGTTCAAGCAGTTGTTTAGTAGCAAGTAGTTAAAGCCCCCTGTTTAGCCCCATTTCAAATGTCCAGCCAAGCAGTGATTTAAGCGGTCGTTTAAGAAATCATGTATTTAACATTAGGTGAGGGTTCGGATTATTGTAGTAGAGATATCAATAAAATATTATTTTAGGGCATTTCAACCAACCACTAAAAGCCCCAAGAAATATATATATCCGTATCCCAGACCAGATTCCAGATGAACCGCAAAGATTCATATGATGATTCCGTGATAGATTCAGCAGGTCAAGAGATATATATTCAATAGTCCAGGATGGTTGAGTGGATATGCAAGGGCATATTAGGATGGGAGATCAGGATTATTAGCAGGGGTTGGGATTAGATTAGTATGGTGATAGAGGGGCTAGGTGGTGGGCAAGCAGTTATAAAGTAGTTACAAAATGGGTATTAAGTTAGCATAGTTGTCAAACACGTGGTTGATGGGAAGCAAATTAGTTGTTCAGCAGTTGTTGAATAGGTTATTTATAGTGATATAGCGATTTCGATGGATTATATGATGTTTTATCAGTATGGTAGTAAGAATGGCCGATGCATATTTTATACTAGGGAGGAAAAGGCATATATAAGTATAGGATTAAAGAGGCTAGCAATATTAATATGTTTAGTATAGCATGTGATAGGGCAGGATTAATACAACAAGGATTAGAATTCTAATATAATAGATTAGGATGGGATTATTAGGATAGGGATGTTAGGGAGATAATATATAAAGTAAGAGGGCGTAGTAGTAAGAGTAGTAGTTAATATAGCAGAAGAACAGGGCATGTAAGGTATAGGGTTAGTAGTATTTCTAACCCAGGGGGGGTAATGTAAGAAACGTATCTTTCAATTGGGGTTGCACCAGTATTAGTCGCTGATTGGCTGGCTCCAGATCCACCTTGCGTATCTTACACCTGGAAGGCTTGCGTATCTTACACCAACTTCCCAGCGCCTAATACGACTCAAACTTAGCCTGTAGGCGGGGAAGGGAGTTATTAGTAGCTAGTATCAGCTAGGGGCCACTATAATCAATAGCCAAGGTGTAGAGTTAGTTTTAAAGTGGCCAAAGTTTTGGTTGGGGTTCACAGGCGGAGCAGACGGCCGGCATGCGGGAGTGGTAGATCTGGATCCCCTAATTAACTTCCCACGCTCATGTATCATATGGCTGCCACTACCATGGTGCCATGGAAACCATGCAGCCCAACCATTTCATCCCATGATAATATTATTATTGTTGTTATTATCTGTCCATCCACCCATGCATCCATGCATCCATGCATCCATCCATCAATTCAAGCTAAGCTATTATTATTGTTGTTCAAGCCAAGCAGTCGCAAAGCAGTTATAGACCAGTTATAAGTCATTCAACACCCCAATGGACCACCAATTATTCGAGAAGATCCCCAGCTTGCAGATCATCATTTGCCGCCAGTGCAAGCATGGCGTCCGGCCAGCTGAGGTCGAGCGCCATTTAAAGCGGAAGCATCAGTTTAAGCACCCACAGGCCACCCAGCTTCGCCAGGCCGTCCAGCAGTGGGAGGATGTGTAGCAGGATAGCCAGGCCATCCAGATCCCATGGGTAATGGACCACCCGCTGCCCATTTTACCATGCCATACTAATGGGTTTTTATGCCAGCGCGACCCGGCGTGCCATTATATTGGATCCACCATGGCGTCCATCCGTGTGCATTGGCACCAGGCTCACCAATGGTCCCGGCAGGGCCGCCGTCGTGGCCGCATCAGTCAGAGGGAGAAGGCGCGTGGGGAGGCAGAGCTAGCACGCTCATTCACGCGCGTGGCATGGCAGCAGGTGTTCCCCACGCGCAAGGGGTCGCATTACGTCCACATTAGATACCCAGACAGCCACCAGAGCCCGCCACCACCCGCAGAGCAGGCCCAGCAGGCCGTGGATGCCATGGTCATTGCATGGGAGCGGGCGCGCGCGCAGGAGGCGGAGCAGGCCACCATCCAGGTAGACGAGGCGGCCGATGCCAACCCATGGCTGCGCATGACGGGGTGGGCGAGGTATTTGGACGGCGTGCACCCGCAGGATTTGCGCCAGCTGGTGGAGGCCCCAATAGAGGTAGAGGTGGAGGAGGCGGTGGAGGCAGCGGATCCGGATGCCAAGGCAGATCCCACTGAGCAGGCCGTGCGGGTGATTTGGGACGCCATGGACCAGCTGGCGCGGCGCAGCCAGCGGACGGTGCAGCAGTGCGGCGCGGGCATCCGCGTGGAGGCGGCCCGTACGGAGGCAGGCCAGACGCCATACAAGCCATTGCAGGCGTACATGGACGAGGCGAGCATCGAGAAGCACGTGCAGCCATGGCAGCAGGTGCTGGCATTCATCGCGCGCACGCAGGCCGCCCAGGCGAACATGAGCCGGGATAGCCACCAGGATAGCCAGGATGGGGATGAGGATCAGGATGGGGATAGTGGTAGTGATAGTGGCCATGCCAAGTGGCTTGGGAGGTTGCCCACGTATGGGATAACCCCGCGGCAGCGCCAGAAGTGGCAGGCATTATGGCAGCTGGCCATGCCAGCCGTCGAGAGGCCCGAAGCTGAAGCTGGAGCTGGTGGCCAAGCGCGTGCGCAAGCCCGAGCCAGGCCAGGGGTAAGGGTTGTACACACGTTCGCCGGGGCAGGCCAGATTATTGAGGACGTGTGGAGTGCCAGTGCCAGTCCCAGCCCAGGTAGCAGCCCAACCGCGATGGAGATGGACGAGGAGACGGACAAGGAGATGGATGATGAGATGGGCAATGGGGTGGAGGCTGCAGATGCAGAGGTGGAGGCATAACAGATAACCCCCATAGAGCAGGCGTGCTTGGAGTTTTGCATTGAGCTAATGAACCAGCGCCACCGCACGCATGAGTACGAGAGCGCGCTGGTGTGCGCCATGGCCGTGCAAGGATGGGGCGAGGCGCGCTGGCGCGATCCCAGTGGTTACCCGCCCATATTATCCCGCGTGCTCAAGGTGGCGCGCTTCATGGTGGTGCAGAAGGCGTTGTGGTTAGATCCCCACGCGAAGGAGATCATCCGCATGTGGACGGGCCATCGGCAGCTAGGCAGCAGCCCCATCCCCGTCGCATGGCCGTTGACCAGCGCGGACGACCAGCTGGTGGATATCCATCCAGGAGATCCAGCCCAAGCATCGCCATCAGGATCGCCATCAGGATCGCCATCAGGATCGCCACCAGGATCAGGATCAGGATCAGGATCAGGGTCAGGGTCAGGTGGGAAGCTGTTCCACGACCACGTCCAGCAGATGGTGCGCAGCTTCATGATCCGCGGCACGCATGGCCCCATGCAGACATTATTAGATTGGCGCACGTATGGGTTAAAGGTGCATTACAACACCACCACGCCAGGGCATGTGGGATGGATGGGCAGCGACGAGTTATTATACAAGGACGTGCATTTCACCATGGGCGCGTTCCGCGGCTTCATTCATGGCTTGGTGGGATCGGCGCGCGAGCTGCTGCGGGAGGTATTATATATATCCCCAACCACAACCACCATAACCACCACCACCAGCAGCAACACCGATTTCCCCCCCATCCCATGGTCCGGATTGTACGACGACCCCACGCAGGGCCAGA